>VXBR01003723.1:536283-591948 GCA_013400215.1 Cisticola juncidis | reverse complement strand
TCCTTCCCTTCCTCTTTGTAAGAGCTATTCCCCCCCTCCCTGCCCCGCCCCTTTTTTTTTTGTTTGTTTTCTTTTGCATTTCATTTGTTCTCCATTAGCTTTTCATAATAATTGCTAATGTCTCTCAGGTTACTTTACTCAGTGTTCAAGTACTTTCTTATTAATTTCAGTAGCCTTTCCAGTTTCAGTGAGTTGCGAGTGAAAATATTTCATGAAAATATTGAGCTTTATGAAATTTTGGGCTCAGTCTGCTCTCATTCTCAATATACACGTACATAGATCTATCTACAGCTACATCTATGTCTATCTCTGTATATAGCTATAGTTAGAGCTCTGTTGACATAGATATCTAAGCATATAAATATAAAGGTGTGTTCCAAATAAAAGCACTGCACAAGAGTTGAGCCATCTGTATTTTCCCATCAGTGGGCACACTTCCCTAATTATTGTAGGTGTAATTTTAACTCAACTGCTCAGAGTTGTGCCTTTCAGTATACAGTGGTATTGCTCCATATGGGTGTCTGGAATGCCATGGGGATAGAGGATAAATCTCATCTCTTTTGCCACTTCCCACCTATTCTAATCTGCTTAATGCATGTAGGAATTAGCAATAGAATTCTGCTAATTCAGTGACATATGCTTCTAAACGTTTAAATTCTAACACTGTGGCAGGAAAAATCATTAGCTCAGTGTCTTTTAAATTCAAGATGCTAAAACTGTGATACTCAGATGAAAAGAAGATCAGCTAAGAGGTGGTAGCAGTTTAAGGGTAAACTAACAAAGAATGGTAGTCGTCTATCTGATGGGCCCATGCCAAGAGGAATTTTTCTTAGGGAAAATAGTAAATTAGAAGCTCTTTCACAAGCCAGCTTATTGCAGAATTGCCCAAAGAGATGGAAGCAATGCTATAGCAATGTTATGAGTTAGGAAGTTACCCAGGATGATTTTCAGATAAAGATAAAAGATTGAGAGGAAGAGTAGATAAAGAAGAACCTCAAATAGGTTGAAGATGAATATAAAGACAAATATGAAGGGTTTAAGCAGGCCTAATATCTCTCTAAATATGAGTTACCCCTCACTGCCATAAGTGAGTTTTTTGATCCTGATGGGCCTTAGAAGGCAGAACAAGTCCGGAAACTACACAATTTTTTTTGGATATGCCTAGTCCAGAAGTTACTGCTGCCTGGCCATACCAGATGGTTAATGCCTTGTTTAATGTGAGATTTGATCGTGACACAAAAAGACTATCAAAAACCTCTATGCTGCTTATAGAAAAGAAGAGAATATGTACCATAAGAAAATTAGTGCATGAAGGGATCCTTGTTAGCCTCTCCTGTCAGCTATTACTTGTACTTCATGGGAGCCTTCAGTGGGTGACTGAGTATGTGCAGATATTTTATCTGCATGTGCAGTATCCCTGAAGTTGTAAGGGGTTTTGTCCATGAAGCTGACAATATTAAGACAGTTGGGAAAAGCCTTGCTAGATTTTCATGCATAAAATGTACTTACTCATTATCAGAAACAATAAATCTTGGGAGGAACAGCGCCAGACATTTTCTCCCAGCTGTCATATAATCTTTTTCCTGAAATCAATAGCACCTTATGCAGCAATGCATCAGACAGTGCACAGTTATATTGAGTAGTTATTAAATTAGATTCTCATCCATCCACCTCCATTTATATTTCATTCTTTATCCTATTCCTTATACAGGGGTAATGGATAATGAAGCTAGAGGAGTTTTTGTTGGGCTTTCCAAAGGCAGCTGGAAGCATTACTTGTGACCGTAGACTGTCTTTTTGTGACTGGATTGTCAGAGATGAGTAACTGGGTTTTCAGAACCCTTTGAAAATTGCACTGTCAGAATTTGGATTTGTTTCTCAGAAGTATCTAACAGAAGCTTCCTCTAATCATCATGTAAAAAGACAGCACTGGCATCTAGAAATGAATCTCTAATTATCAAAAGTCAGGTCAGTTGGTGATTAAATTTTTTTCTGAACATCTCAGTTTTCTGATACTGCAAATTTGGGATGAGTGTATCAAACAAATTGTCTTTATGCTTACAATGTAAGTTCAGCCTTAGGATACAAAAGTAAGATCATACTTATAAAATCCATAAGTAATCAAAGAAAAAAAAAGAAAAAAAGCCCCAAAAAACCCCAAACAAACCAAGATCCAAAGACCTCTGCCTTAGGTATATTTCTTTAGAAGTGGTATTTGTTCTTTGGAGAAATATTAACAATTGCTTTTCATCTGGGGTGTAGAAGTGTCCTGGTTTTGGCTTGAACAGAGTTAATTTTCTCCCCTGGTAGCAAGCATAGCACTGTGTTTTGGGCTTGGTATGAGAATAATGTTGGCAACAAACTGATGTGCTGGTTGCTGCTGAGCAGTGCTTACCCCAAGTCAAGAACTTTCCAGTATCACTGAGGAGGTGCACAAGAAATGGACAGAGGGAGAAGGGTTGGGACAGCTGACTAGAACTGGCCAGAGGGATTTCCCACATCACAGAGCACCACTCTCCATGTACAAACTGGGGAGAATTTCCTGGGAAGGGCTGTTTGTTTTTTGAGAAAGAGAAGTAAAAACAGAAAAAGAAGAAGTAAAAGAAATACCATAGGAATAAAAAAATGAACCACACATCTTCAGGATGCTGAGTATTGTTCACATTTTCACATTTGAATAGGAAATTTTATATATACTCACATCTATATACTCACACCTTTCTTTGGTTCCCAGCATCTTTCTGGACCAAAGGTATTCTTTGTGCAGTGAAAGGCAGGGAGTACATACCAAGAAACCATAAAAATATTAAAGGTATAGAAACTATCAACCTTTTTTTCTCAAAATATTTGTGAATCTTAGAAATTAATAGAACACTGACTGTAATCTGTTTTGAATAGCTCTGATCGTAAAACTAAATAGCCATTGAAATCATAGAGGGAAACGAGAGAGATGAGGGGAAAATACAGATTGCTCTCAGGGTCAAATCCCTGACTAAAATGCAATAGATCCGGTGAGTTAAGAGAGTGACCATGATTTACAATGGCCAATGATTTGCCCTCTATGCCTTGCACTCTGACCTTCACTAATGCCTGGAACCATTGATTCTTTTTTTCTCTGAGACACTGATTTCAGAAGGGAATTGTACCCATGAAAGCAGGGCAGAAAAGGGACCTTCCAATTTGAGTTGCCATTTCCCAGACGTGGGAGTGCAGTGTATTAATCAGAACAATCAATAGTCCCCTGACCCTCAATGCATCCCACTCAACAAAAAGACATCACCTCTACTTTTGATTAATCAGTGCCAAAGATCCATTTCTGAAATAAATGCCTCTGAGATCCCTCTGAGAAATAGTTATACCAAGCAGATTTAGGGCCTGATTTGCACTCCATTTGGCACTGTTCTTAGATGAGGATGCTCTTTTTAAGTACTTGAGAGTCTTGAAGCTCAAGAGAATATTTCCATTGTATACAATGATAAGGGTGGGGCTGTCCCTTCAAGGATCTTCTCTCAATCCATTCGTCACCCAGGCTGCACTGATAGGGGTGACTGTGGTGTCCCACACACAGGAGCTTGCATCTGGTCCAGTCACCAGCCCCAGTACAGACTGGGTGATGAACACACTGAGAACAGCTCTGGGAAGGAGAGTTTGGGGTTACCAATGAAAACCTGCACATGAGCCAGCAATGTGTGCTCACAGGTCCAGAAAACCAACATGTGCTGCATCAAAAGAAGCATGGCCATCAGGTTTGGAATTCAGAGTTTTGAATGATGGCTGTGTTCAGCGTGGAGGCTTGCACAGCAGTCAGCACTTGCCAGCTTTTCCCTTGTTACCTACACAATGAACCACATTAATGAGAGAAGGTAAAGTTCAGCATTACAACAAATGCTTTCATACACCACTTCTGAAACCTGCCCTATTACTCATTTAAGCTGGTGAACTCGTTTTCTCCCAAAGACTCACAGGGAAAGAATTAAATTTTCTCCTTCTTCAGTGTTACTCTTTACTTCTTATTTCTGTTGGTGACTTTAATGTCAGTGGATATTTTAGGCTTCTTCCTCATCATAATGAATCTGCCAACAAGGAGGATGTGAGTAATAAAAATATAACAAGTTTAGTGCCTTGTATGGCTGGGTTTTTAAGATTCAAGATCAATTTTTTTGTTTGTTTGTTTTTCGTTTTGTTTACAAGCACTTCTGCACATTAGGAAACAACAGTATGTTAATAGAGATGCCATTATCAGTATCAGATGGACTAATTCTGGTACAGAATGAAACAAAATTTGGGTAAAAAGGCAATATGATCCTCCTGCCCCTTTTATTTGTTGTTGCCTTTTCTTTTCTTGTCTAAAATTTTTGCGTGAAAGTAAAGCCTGGCCAGTTAAGTAACACCAAGGTGTCATGTGATAGAATAAATGAGACTTTTTAGTGTGTGTGTGAGTTCAGCTAATGATTGCTGAAGAACAGGAAGCAAAATCACAACATGCTGTTGCAAAATTAGTTTTCCTGTGAATTTCCCTGGTTCAAGTGAAGAATGTGCGGTTCAGTCCTTGTGCAGAGCAGTTTCTGTATTCATTTTAACTAGCTCTGCAAGAAAATGCCAGTATATTGAGGTGCCCCAATTAAATTTTGTTGATGCAGTGAACTTCTTTATGGCTGAGCAGTGCCACTGCTGGCAATTAGACTAACAGCATAGCATACATCACTCAGAAATAATCAGTCGACTTTTGCATGGCAGTATGAGGGAATTTCAGATGTTAAGCAGTATTCCAAACAACCCTTTTTCAATTACCCCACAAGTTTTCAAGGAACATGCCCATCCTTATTTATTTTAATAAGGGAAGTGAAGGACCTCTATTAGAATATTTTATTATATGAAAAAAAAAAAAAAAAAAAGTAGAAATCATGTAAGCAGATGTTATAAAAGGAATGGATACACATATCTAGAAAATACAAGAAAAGCCATAAGAAAGACAACATTACTTCCCTTCTCCTCACCCCTAAAAAAAAGAAAATGACATTTTGAAAAATATATTGCTTACCAGGTCACTTTCGTGTATTCTGTGACCCTAATTCCATCTAGATGCTGTGCTGCCTTAGATAAAACTTAATGGCTTTAGGGTGATGTGCTCAAGGTGATAGGAAGATCAAGAGAGGATAGCAAAATGAGAGGGAAAAAGGGAAGGTTTTCTTACATTTTGATAAAGTTAAATCAAAAGACCAAGTCCTATTTGTGCTTATCAGATTATACTGTGCCTGGCAAGCAAGGTTTGCCAGGGCTCTGATCTGAATGAGTAACAGTTGGTAGCCACAGAGTGCTTTTGTGTGGTATTGCAATCCCCACTAACATTACTATGTTTTTTTAAATTCAGGGTGGGATTGGACAAACTCCTGATTTTTTTAATGCTTGTCCTATGTGTCTCTTTATACATAAAGACTGCAACCTTTCTCTCACTCCCATCTCAGGGCTGCCCCAGGAAGCAAAACCCATTTACCCATTTACTCAAAACCATTGGGTAGATTTCGTGAAAAACTTTCCAGGGGAAACTAGATCCCCCTAGGCACAAAACCACATTTCCCAGTACATCATTGGGTTAGTTATCTGGGCTGGTGTTCAAACAGTTAATTTAACCACTAAACAGTGTACCCACAGGTGGTACTCAGGATGGTGCATTCTGTGGGACATTTTACTCTCCTGCCACAGAAATCGTCCCTCTAAACCTGGGGTCTGTCCAGGGAGACCCCCTGTGGACAGGAATATTTTAGGCAAAAGGCAGTGTTTCAGAGAACAACAGCTGGTGATCCTCAGCTTCAGTGACCAGAAAGCCTCAGAAGATCAATTACCATTCACGTATTTTTGGTATTTGATGAGAAAGGGACAGGTTGATGCAGCTTAATTTTAGTCACTAATGATGGAGTCATTCCAGGGGAAATTGCTGTTGTTTGGTGACCTGCTTTTAATATCTGAGTGAGGTGATAGTGACTTAAAGGAGCTTATTTCTCTTTTCTGACTATAAAAGAAATCTAGAAGACTGGGCTAGATCTAAATGCATTACTGACTTATACGTTTGGTTAGATGGATTGTGCCCTAAATTTTTCAGAAAGTCTACTTTTGAGTGCACAAATATCCCAAGAAATCTATTAATCAGCTCATCAATGTCTCTTTCTTCTTTTTAGAATCATCCAACTGTGTTTGAATTACATCTGAAATAGCAGTAGAGTTTGAATTGCAACTTTCAGCTGACTCATCACGTTCAGATGTGATTCTGCTGATGAAACCTTTGTATTTAAGTGAATGTATCATTAGAAGTAGAAACTATCACAGCCTCAAACTTCCTCATTCAAAGCTGACCTAAAGCTGGACGATGTGCTGAACTGTGCTTGAACAGCATCAGTGCACTGGTAGATTTTTCTGAGCGTTAAGTTTTTTTACACTTTTTCTTTCAAATCCCCATTCTATTTTTCTTAAGTTGAATTTACTGAAGGTTTGCAAAGCCTACAGGTTCTCTGGCTTTCTGGGCTGTGCTTTGTGTTGTTCCTGGTCCATGTGAAGAGACCATCACTGCCTTACCCTAGTAGTAAGGAGGGCAAGAGCTGTCTCCGAAGTGCACATCTGTGCCCTGGGCTGCACGTATGGACAGCTTTGATCCAGGCACAGGAGGCAGTTTCACCTCAGGACTCTTACGCTTTGTGGGGTCCAGTTAATCCCACTGTTTTCTTTCCTGATGAATCTTCAATCTGCTTCTTTAGGATAGCAGATGTTAGGAAGGGACATCCCACTGTCTGGAAGGTATGAATCTTATGAATCTGCTTTCCATGCTTCATGGATGCCTACACACAAGTATACCTCTGGACAAGATGGACAACATGCCATGTGACAAAGCATCTGTCCCACATGTTACCTTTCCAGGAAGAAAACAGGCTTCCCTTCATTCCTCTGAGTTTATCACCCTGTGTCTGCAACCAGCCTCTCCTGTTCACTTTGACTTTTGTCCTGTTATTCTGTCCCTATCCAGATATATCTCTTCCCAAAGCACTGCTTTCAGGAAACATAAGTCACACTAAATCTGCAACTGAGAATGAGCTATTTTTCTGTGCTAGGTTTTTAATGACATAAAGTTTTCCAGAACATTTTCTTCTTTAGTAATGGCATATATTTTCCTATTAGTAAATTGGTCACTCTTGAAATTGAAGTGTAAAGACAGACCAAATTCTGCTCATTCCTTTCTATCTTCTACTGGCAAACTTGACATTCCTTGAAAGAGTTTCTGTCACTGTATTAGGTTTGAGTGGCAAGATTTTGGTAGCAACAAAACTACAGGGGTGACTTTCGTGAAAAACTGCCAGAAATTTCCCCTGTGTCCAACAGAGCTGATGCTCTGGGAGACAAACCCACTGCTGGCTCAGGCTGAGCCCATCAGCAACAGTGGCAGTGCCTCAGGAGTGACAGATTGAACATGGGAAAAGCAAAAACACCTGTGAAAAGGCAGTCAAAGAGAGGAGTGAGAATATGTGAGAGGACCAGCCCTGCAGATCCCAAGATGGAGCAGAAGTGCTTCAGGCTCCAGAGCTGAGATTCCCCTGCAGCTCCTGGTGCAGCCCTTGGTGGGGCAGCTGTGTCCCTGCAGCACACAGGAGGTCCACAGGGATGCAGGGATCCACCTGCAGCCCCTGGAGGATCCAATGTCAGAGCAAGGATGCCCAAAGCATGCATACTTCCCTGGTGGGAAGTATGAAAGATAGAAACTGCAAAATAATGGGTTGAAAATAAAAACTGACTCTGAAGCTATTTCAATTGGCATAGAAAAAGATTCAGTCGTGATTTATGAGGGACTATCTCAATCAAAATCTATTTATGCACTCATGCCTGTAATGGCACTGTGCAGAGAGAAGACTCCCATGGTCTTATCACTATCCATTACTACTCATTATAATAATAATGGACAGTGAGTTCTTCTGCCCATTAAAAGAATGCTGTTGTACTCTACATGCTTAAGTATAGATACCGAAATAATAGAATAATGCTATAATTGCCTTGTTTTGCTCTTCCTGTTCTACAGAATTCCTGGCCCGCGCCGCCCCCCCCCCTTACTTTTTATTTCCTCCTTGCCTATTTTAGGGAAAATTAGAAAATTAAGAGTGTCAAGTGTCAGTTAACCCCTTTTCATACTAGGGTCCTGAAAAAAAAAAAAGTAGCTTAAAAAACTTGCTTATTTTAGTTTAACAAATGCCAGAGAGAATTGGGGTTGGAAACATAATCCATGGGAAAGTTTATCTTCCCAATTTCCTTTTCTTCCTTCCCATTTGCCTTCCTTTTACTATGCACTCCAAATCAAGTTGGTGCTTATTCAAGAGGCAATGCTTGAATGTTCTTCGATCACTTCCCTTTATGCCCTTGCCATTTTTTCAGGGTTCATGTGATTCACTTACATTAGTCATAATCAGCCCAATGAGATTTTGTTTTTTTCAGCTAGAGAAAGAAAATCACATGGGCCAAGGGATGTCCTTATACTCTGAGTGAGACAGTTAGTTTTTCATGAGGGCACTTTGCATGAAGATATAAGTTTTTATAAGTTCTCTGGTGGCAGACAAGGAGTGCAAAAATCTTTAATTGATGTGGTCAACTTTTTTTACCATTTACCTCCTATCACACTCTAGTAAAATGCTGTAGTGGGAACCTGAAATCCCAAATTCTCCCAAAGCCCGGAGCATGTTCATGAGCTTTATGCAAAGTGGGAAGAGATGGTGTTAATTTTCCTCATGCAACCAGCTGTCACGACTCAGCACATTAAACTTGGAAATCTAATCTGAAATTACAGAATAAAAGGAGTATGAATGTTGTTTTGATATTACAAACATTGCCATAATTTAAGACTATTTTCCCTATGTATACACAACAAATCCCTCCCCCCCCGCTCAAGGCCCACCATCTTCCCTTCATTTTGCCAAATTTGTTTCTGCACCACTGCATCCCTACCCACCCACCTGTGCATTCCTGCTCTGCACTGTCCAGTAGAAACACTCAAATGGGCCAAATTTTGCCTGATCGTACAAAGATGAAATTATGCCAGGGATTAATTTCCCCCCAGCTATTCTCAGATGTCAGATTATAAACTACTCAAGAGAATGATTCATTGCAAATCCTCAGAGGTTCTCTTAGGAGGAAATCTTGTGCTTTTGTCTAAGACTGGCAGATCCTGGTTCACAAAAATGCTCTTTGAATAATAAGATGTCCTTTATTCTCATGTGAATTCTCTAAAGGTCATCTTAAGCAGGCTGACACAGCTATAACTAGGGAAATTTCTCAAAGTGATGGCTCATTTTATTTTAGGAAGGGTGTTTAGTCAACAGATAAGACAGTACTAAAAGCTTGACCTAGCAGCATGTAATTGATGGTTGCAAAGCACTGTCAGAATTGAAGCTTTGACAGGCTGCCCCATCATCCCCGGAGAACTGTGACTTTATGGCACTTTCTCATTTCTTTCTTATGGGTTGTAATTGCACCTTCTTTTTAATTCTAGTTCTTTATTTATGTTTATGTAATTGCAGGCTGCTCATTTAGTATTTCTCAAGCTGACTCATGGTAACTGCTCAGATTCCTTTTCTCAGCTGGCTTTGGCTGAATGAGGGGCTTTAAACCACTTCTGCAATGGTCAGCACAAATTAGAATCTAAATAGGCAATTTAGGTGAACCTTTTTGGTTTCAGAGTGAGCTGAAATGTCAAACTGGCATTTCCCACAACATAAATCAGTAATTTCTTAATGCTTTTATACATAACTCCTGTGATCAACTTTACTTTCATCATAGTACCTGGAAAGGGGTGAATAAAATCTAGCTACAGATCTATTAAATATTCTTCCAAGCATAGCAACTTTGTTTCATATCTGGAATTTTTGAGTTGTTGCTTCTTTTTATTTTGAGAACAAAGATATTTTAGATTTGCCTGCGGTGTTTGAGTTTACTCCTTTTTTAGTAAGGCAAAAACATTTTCCCAGGTATATTTGAACTAGCAAAAAAGCATGGTCTTTTTCATGTTTAGGAAGTGATTTAAACTACACCAGAAAGCACAATCTCTAGTAGCTCCTAGACCAGGAACTTCTTCAGTTTTATGACTGGCAAATTTCTAGATTACACCAGATCTACAAAAAGCATGGTTTTGCTTCCAGCAAGTTCTTTTATAACCCCACTGAATTTACTTCATTATCTTAATGCCAAAGTAAATTCAGAAAAATTACATTTTTATAATTTCTTATCCAGTGTCCTTCTCAGAGGGAAACTCCAAGTTATTTTCTTTCACTTTCATGCTGTGTTCTTGACATATTTTGACATTGTCCTGTATAAAAAGCTCCTCAGCTGAGCTACACATCATGGAAGTGGAGCTATGTATTGCTATTAGAAAAAGATTATCTCTTTTACATCATTCTTATATTTTACTTACTGAACAAAATTTGTTTAGACCTACCTAAGAAATAAGTTACTTGCCTTTACTTCTGTAGGAATAACTAGAGAAGAGGAAACTTTCAGATTCTTCTATCCTGCATGGACTTTTTACTATTTCAGTTCTCTCTGCTTTTATATATATATAATCTACATCCTAAAGTGTCTGAAGTTTGCAAGTGAAGGTTAAACACCCATGACTACCTATTCAAAGAATCAGCAATTATTTTACAGCAGAAAATAAATTAAAATATTGGTTTTTGTTTACAGGTAACAAATAACAGATTTGTTGAGTGGGGTTTATATGTTTGTTTGTTTGTTTTTTAATGGAGAATTTTAATTTTACTTTTTTAAACCCACAGAGGATTGCAATTCATAAATAATATGCCCCACATTTTAATGATTTTGATTTTAAAAAAGGGTTTTGAACTGTTTGACAACAGAAAATAAAAGGAAAGTATACCTAAGTAAGATATGTTATCAAATATATTATCAAAACTTTCTATGTTAAACTGCTTCACATCTGCACATTTAAAGGTGCTTAAATGGCTTAATGTTCTGATCTGTTTCAGTTAGTTTTCAATTCTTGTTCTACTGATTTCTATTTGGTTTTTGGAGATGATGGACAGTTGTTTATGCTTGATTTGCCATCCCTACCTCTAGGACCATGTTCTGCGGGCTGTCAGCCTCCTGCAGCCCTTGGAAATTATTAGCAGTGTCCTCTCCTGAGCTGGACCTTATGGTTTCCTGGTCTAACTTCTATGGGTGATCAATTTTGGATACAGTTTTTTGTAACTTCTGATGATTCTCAGCATGGCAAGATCAATCTCTCATGTAAGAGAACATCAGTTACTGTGCCCGTGTCTCTTATTTAATTAGTGTCAACTCAGTAACCTCCCACAGGGCTCAGACGAGGAAGTGAACAAGAAGTGGCCAGAGGTCCATCTGCCTCCCACGGTGACCAGAGGAGAGGCCATTCAGGGACAGCATGAGAGCTCCACTGCTTTCCCATGTCTCTTTGTCTTTCCCAGCAGCTACAAGGATTGCAGCTGGAATAGCAGCAGCGTGTACATCCCTGCCCAGCACTTCTAGCATCTTCTGTTCATGAATTTATCTGATCACTTTGTGATCCTGCTGATGCTGTCTCCTCAGATTCCTGTGGCAGCAAAGTTTACAAATTCACTGCCTGCTGTGTGTAAAAGTACTTTCTTTTGACTGTTTTACACTTGTGGTTTTAAAACCAGTTTCAGCAAGTACCTCTTTCATTTCAGGATGTAATAAACAGCGATTCAGCATTCAGCTTACCCACAGTCTTAGAGAGTTTGTAAAACTCAGTCATGGTTCTCCTCCTGAAGCTGACAAGCCCCAGCCATAAGCAAGTCGAGGCATAAAATTCCTCCCCTCTTTTGGGAACTTCTGAGATCACAGCTGTGCCCAGTTTTGGTCTGCAGTGTAGGAAAGATATTGTTGAGCTGGAGGGAGTTCAGAGTGAAGTCTTCAGGACTGTGGGATTGAAGCACTTGTCCTGTAAGGAGAGTCTGGGGGATCTGGGCTTGGTGAGCCTGGAGCAGGACAGACTTTGGGGGGAACCTGAGAGCTTTCTGCAAAAATTTAATTAGATGTGTTGGGTAATGACAAGCAACAAACACAGCTACAAGCCAGGAAACATGAGTACGCAACAGGGAAGCATTTAATAGTGAGGGAAGTCAGAAAATGGGGTGGTGCCCAGAAGGGCTGTGAAGCCTCCATCCTCAGAAATGGTTAAGGCCCAGGTGGACACATGCCTGAAAAACCCAGTGTAACCCTGAAACTGGATTGCTTTGAGAAGGGTTGGGCCAGATGAGATCCATTCCAGACTCTCTGTTCTGTCTTCCTTTTTTTTTTTTTTCCTTAGATATTTAAGAATCACAAAGAATTTTTGCAACATTGTGAATCATGGCTTGGAGGAGTGAATAAAGTGGATCTGCTGAAAGGACAGGTACCTAATCCAAACACCACCAGGTTTAACATAAGGAGCACTTGCATCTCTTAGTCTCTGCCTTCTGTTGACATTTTGAGAGCTACATGGAAACACCCAAAGTAGTCTGGAGGACCAAGGTCCACTCTGGATCTGCCTGCAGATGTGATCGTCTTGTTTCCATCTTCAGAAGAAAGCAGAAGATCATAGGCCTGTCCTAGTTGACACTTGGAGTAATTTATCATTGGGTTGGCATTTATTTCATCATGTTGTTTTGCCTTGATCAGGATAAGCAAGGACTGTATCAGGAGGGTGTTCAAGTTCTGATCATTTTACCACTGGTAAGTAAGGGCTGCTGTTTTTCTGAAGCCTGTTGATGTCCTTCAGTATTTTTTTTTACAGGAAGAGCTAAAACATCACCAACACAGAAACTGCCCAGTTAGGATGATTTTCTCTTTGTCCTTTCCTTCCTTTGCTGGTGACTTCTCTCTCCACAGTCTCTACATACTAAGGAATGACCCTGTTGCATTTTAGCTAGGATTTCTGTAGGCACAGCTTCTATGCTAATACTTTCTGATTTGTATTCAGATCGTGTCTGGCATGACCCCAAAGAATGTGTTGTCTCTGTGAATGTACTAAATGGATAAGTCATCCTTTTCCCTGTCCTCCTCTGCTAAGCTTTGGTTTTCTATTTGTGTTTGTCTGTAAAACCTCATGCAGCGTTCCTAAAAGTCTGAGGCTTCAGAGAGACATTTCCACATTGCTGTTCAGACTCTGGCATCTCCAGGAGGCCCCTGCTCTGTGCTGGGGCTGTGTGTGTGACTGATGGCTTCACAGAGATCCCCAGACCAGCACCACCCTCACGTCTGCTGGATGAGCACACCTGTATCTGGGCTAGAAGCTGCAGTGGAAATTGGTGAGCTGGGGGCAGGATTTAACTGAGTGGAAGCAATGGTCTTTTGTATCAGGGACTGTTCCTACCCAGCCCGTGTGCTGTTCCTGTTCTGTGGGTGCACCCAGAGCTGGGGGCTCTCTGCAGTGTGCTCTGCTGGGGGATGTGGATGTGCCTGCTGGCCCTGCCCCACAGGCACAGGCTGCAGTGGAAACTATTTCTGTATTACTTCCACACTTATTTTTACAAGTGGGAAAAAAAAAAAAAAGATATTTGGCAGGGCTTCTGTTGTTTTGTTTTGAGTCATGGGAAACAAAGCATTCAGGGAAACTGAAGGTCAGACCCTGTAGCCATTTACAGCACTGTCAGATCATCATCTTGGCTTCACATGTGAGGAACTTGAAGAAATTTTGGGCATGACTGAATCCCCATTGTCAGGGGACACTCAGAGCAACATTTATTCATACAGTACCCTTTCCTTCTGATCATCAAGGAGTTTAGGAGAAAACTGACATCAAGCCTTAAGGTATTTGTCTAGTTAAATAAATATACAGAGTGAATTTGCCCAGTTCTAAAGATACCTTTGTAAGCAATGGCTTATGCTGAGAACAAACACAAAGAAAATCACAGTTGTGCAATCTTTGTTACTCAAAGGACTAAACAACTAAACCTTTCACAGTAAAGCTTTTTTCCAAGCTTGCTGGTGTGCAGCCATGTAGAAGATTCTCAAATACCCATCACAGTCCAATTAGCCTAAGGCTTGTGATGAGAAGACTTTTTGTGATTTCAAGGTGAAGAGAAGAAACTACACAAGAAAAACCAAACCCTTCCCCCACAATTTCACATTTCTCTGGTTCTCCAGTGAAAGCTTCTGGCAGAATACTTTTCCTCAAGGAAAAAGAATAAATCACTGAAGTAGATTAAGGATGGAAAAACTAGCACAGTGTACAGGATGATTTTAAATCCGGAGAAAGTGAAAAAAATCTCCAGCACAGTGTTTATTTTCTTTCCTGAAATCTTTTCATTGAGATTTTCTGGCTGAACACATTTACCGTGTTTACTGTACCTAATTGAAAACTAACCAACAAAGCACCTATTCCATGCTGATGTCTGAAGTGTCACATTAGTTTGTTGTGTTTCCTTGACCTTAATTTTAATTATATGTAATTGTTTTTGTTGCTGCTTAAATATAGTTGGTGTGTTCCAATAAATCAATTCTAGATATTTCATTAGTGGTGAGCACTGAAAATCAAACTGAGCTCAGGAAGAAAGGGTAGCTTTGACTCTTTTAGCTTGTATTTACTTAGCCAGAAGGAGTTATAGGGTAGGAAAATATTTTTAATAGATAATTTTATTTTTGGGTGGCTGACTCTCAATACATAGAAACCATGACAAAGATGTGTAGTAATAATACTGCAGATGGAAATATATTCCAGTGAGAGTATCTATGATGTACAGACTTTCAGTTATGGCTAAGCATTCTTCAAACTGGGACTCTAGTGAGACATTCAGCTGTCGATCTCCTCAAGTGCTGGGGTCTGGGGTTCTTCCAGAAATAGTTCTTCCACTTCGTAAGGGAAGTGTCTTTACTAGTAAAAAAAGGAGGGGTGAAAAGGCACTGACTCGTGGCTAGTTGATGACAGTAAGGGTAAAGAGTGGCTCCTCCCAAAAGTTTGGTTCACAGCTTGCTGAGCCTGCTAGGTGTGCAGGTGACACAGAACTGTTACTTCTTCTTGGCTCTCCTCAGCCTGTGTTGGGGCAGAAGTTTTACCATTTGAAGCCGTTCTATATTCAGTGTCAGCTGGTAGATCATGTCACGATTGCATGCCAGGGAAAATCAGAGAGCTGCATCAGCTTTAGCACTCTCATCAAGGTGGATGGACCTACAAGAACAGGCCTTCAAGGGCACCTGGCCTGAGTCTTGCTGCCTTCTTGTGCTTTCTCTGCACTCACCCATGCTCCAAACTGCTCATTCCTTCAAAAGTTCAAGTAGAGAAGACCACTGAATGGAAGGGTTCTCTGATTTGCTTCAAGATCCACTCAGCCTCAACTCTGTCTTGCTTCAAAGCCTGTGATTAAACACAGGTTTAATCTTTACTGGTTTTCCCATGCTCATTGGCCTCCCATCTCCATTCCCACTTTCCCACTTCTGAATCCCTCTGTTTCCAGCCATCCTCCTCAATCCCCTCGACACACTCCACTCCACTGCCTGATCCTCAGCTGCCCATCCCTTAGTCTTTATGAATTATTTTCTAACTACAATGAACATCTCCCTTTATTTCTTTGGGCTGGAGGTATAAAAAGATTTGCTATTGAAAAAGACACAATAAAAAATCCATCTCTTTGTATGTGATTGAAAATTATGGAAATAAGGACTAGCAGTTCCAAAACCATTGAGAAATAAAGAATTCAGTTTTTGCTTAAAATCAGATTCTGCTTTTAGTTCTGTCAGTGGGATCCAATGAGCAGATTGGGGCTGGGATTTAAATGTTACTTGTAAACTTTTTCTTGTTTAACCTTGGAACCAAATATACTTTGTCTTCTTGACTTCTTGAGTGTTTTCAGTTGATTTCAAGGGGTTTGTCCAGTGGGCAGGATCTGTCCTCTAACACTGGTGTCCCAGAAAGGATGAAGTGGTAATATTGTTATAAAGATAATAACCTTGTCTGTGGTCACTTTTCTTTAAGACTCAAAGCAGTTTGAGGAAATGGATATTTTTCTACAAAATTCTTTATGGAATGGAATTTCTGTACTGTATGGAATAATGGGCTTAAACATTTTTGCTAATAGCTGTTACTAAAAAAATAATGATAAATTTCATAATAGATAATTGTAACTATATATATATGGTGGTAGATTTCTATTTATGGAATAAGTTACTACTCAGCATGAAGTAAGATGGCAGAATCAGGTTATGTTCTAGTCACTGGCTAAAGCGGTTGTGTTGTGTGATGTGAACTGAGTTTAATTTAATGTCCAGAAGAGAAACACTTCCTCTCCTGGTAAAAGTGTTTTGGAAAACTAGGCTAATAAGGCAAAAGCTAAAAACAACCTGTCAGGAATAAGCTCCATCACTCCAGTAACCAAGGTGATGTTAATAGCATAAGTTAAAGGAACTGTACATAAGGCAGTTTTGTAAAAACCACTACACTCCTTTCTTTATTCAAAACAAGGATTTAATTGGTTACAGTGTAGCTGAATTGAGCAAATAAAAGGTATAATTGATCATGACTCCTATATAGCACTAATAGCAGTTATTTTTTATTGTATTGGCAGCCAAAATTACATTTTCTCTTTGTCTCAGGTCACTTACCATCCAAATGAACATTTGTTAATGGAACCAGATCATTAATAGCTGCTTTACTGATTTCCTTGTCACTGCTTGAATGCCCATTTAAACGTGCATGAAAAGTTAGGTCTTGGCTTCTTCTGCCACCTGAATATGAAATTCTCCTCATTTTGACAAACTGCACATTTTGCAGCTGGCAGAAGAACTGAAAAGAAAGTGCTGACCACTAACTAGATTTGTTTAATTATCCTGACAGAAAAAAATGGATCATTGTTATAGAAAGGAAACTGAGGAAACAGAGGCAACTCAAGAAAATACGACCAGGATCTTAAGCTTTTGGGAAAGGACCGTGTTTGATGCAAAACAATATATTTATTTTTATAACATATATTTTATGTTTTTTCCTGCATAGAGCATTGCTGTGAGGAGAGAATGACTTCTTTCTGAGCAGATTTCACGTTTAATCTCTGCCAAAATATATGTATATGCAACACAGCTGTGTAAAACTGAAATTCTATTTTGTGCTTGTAGTGAAGTGGATGAGTAGCAGCTCAAGATGTACCTATAAATCCACTGTGTGAGGCACTCTGCTCACTACACACAGCCTTACCTCTGCCCGAGTCTGATGCATCCCTTAGGCTTGGCATCACTTGCCTACAGGGAACACAGAACAGATGGGTGAATGGATGTGGATGGAATTTAGGGCATCTGAATGTGGAAGAGAGATGGTTGCCATCCTCATAGAAACACACTTAAACAGATTTCTATTTAGTACAAGAATGACTGAGTTACAGAGGAATTACCTGGCTTGCCAGAACCACAAAGACAGAAGAAATATCTGGAATTTCAACATTATCTTTTGGACACTAGTCCAGCACCAGAGTCCCAACACCTGTTTTCTTTTCTGTGCCTTCATTGAGGCAACAAGATGAGATCCAGCACTGAGATTATTTTGCGGGAATTCATTATGCAGTAATAGAACATTCAATATTTCCCTCGAGGTTGAACCATCATACATGGATTTATAGTGCAGTAAGAAATGTATATAAAAAATACAAAATTTTAGGAGTAAAGACATTGTTTTTGATCACCACAGGCGTTGCAAAGATTTTATGGAGTGAGGATGGAGGATAAGGTCATGGCATAGCAAAGTCCAGGATGAGTGTCTTGCTTTTATGAAAAGCTTCCTTCTTTCGCTCAAGCAAGTAATTCACTGTGTTTTTCACATTTTCTACACTGGGCCATCTGTTAGTTAGACATCTCAGCCAAGATAGTAAGTGATGCCTCACATCCTTTTCTTTCCAATGACTTTTTAAAATGAAAATAAACAGCTCAACTTCTTTTCTCCAAATGCTGAAATATTTAGCATCTTAATAGCTCTGTATAATGACTTAGACAGTTGGAGAGATGGCACATGCTTCCCACTGATATCAAATCTGTTAAAGTCTGTCTAGAGGAAAAATAAAACCCTCTCTTTTAAAAATGTGATTCCACAATCTCAGTAGCATTTTTAGTCTCCTAGGTTATCGGCTTACCCAGTTTCTTAACCTAAAATTTCCTACTTTTCTCCAGTACTACCAAGACCCGAGCTGGTTTTATAGGAGAAAACAAGCTGGAAGTGTTTTAGTCCAAAATAAATCCAAAGAGCTTAGACTGGGAGATAAAAAAAGAAAAGGAAATTCTTAAGCAACTCACAAAGGGTTCTTCCTTACTTCCTCTCCTGTACTAATATATATTATATGTAGCATTTATGGTTACCTCCACGACACAGTTGTAAATACATTATAAGGAAAAAAGGTAATAGATCATGTAGCATAGACGTTAGGTCATAGATAACAGATAGGGGTTTGCTTTTCTTTTGGAAAAGGATACCTTTTTTACCATCACGTGCTGATAACCTCTTTCTACCAGAGAGTTCCAATGTGTTTAAAATAGAGAAGGATTTCTGATTCTTTATAGCTTGACTGTATGAAATTCCAGACGGGTAGCTTCCAGGGTCTTTGAATTTTTCATGCAATTTTCATTTCTATTTATGACTTTCTACCAGGAAAGGGGCTTGAAATTTGGATCTCCCCCTGATACAATTTTATCTGTTCACCTTTCTTTATTGATTAATTTCTCTTAAAAATATGAAGCCATTACACAAAAATTGACAGTCTGGAATATCCCCAGTATAGTCAGGATGTGATAATATGCAACATGCATTTAAATTATTTTTTTATGGATATCAGGTGCTTTTTCAAGGACATTGTTAAGCAAAAGAGTGTGGAAAATGTCACTGGGGTTTTTCTTTTGTAAGTACATGTGTCATTCTGCAAATATATGAGTGGCATACATAAATTCACCGGACAAAGGAGGCTCTATCTTTCTGTGAATTAATTTAGGTCCTCCCAAAATTGTACCATTTGCACCCTTCCTTGGCTGCAAACAGCCCAGAGTTTTGCATAGATTTATGTGAAGTAGTTTGTGGTCTGCACTTGTAGTGACGGTTAGGTGAATGACCTGTGGGTGAAAGAGCATAAATCAGGTATTGTTAAGTGATTTAACTTTCTGCTTCATTGCTCATTTATGAGCAATGTTGGCCACATTTATATGAACTCTGTGCTTTAGAATAATGTTGTTGTATTTTAATTTATTTTTTTTTTTTTGTCTACCACATTGTGTGTTTTAGTCTGTTTAATACCACGTTGAGAAGAGTGAAATCATATTCTTCATCACTACATTACTTAATATACACCAAAGAAAATGTCCCTACTTTATTGAATAATAATCTTGTGTCGAGCTTCCTATTTTGTTACATGGAAATGGAACAACACAATTAAATTCCTCTGAGTTACACAGGTTACAGGATGTCTTGTGTAAACTATACGGAGAGATTCAAAGACCCTACTTATTCTTTTATAATTAATTTATATACTGGGCCATTATTCTCCCTCTGCTTCAGTCTTTCATGTTTTTAGCTTTTTTATTTCAAGATAGTGATGCACAACAATTCATAGTGTTCCATATGGAAAATTTTTTCTGGTTTCATGTTGTCTGTTAAAAAATAGATTTCCCATTTATAATACCGAGAATATGTATACTACTAAAGATAGCAAAAGTCAAAGGCTGTTTTACCAGTGTGGAAATTTTAATCATGTATTTAGAAATTAAATATTAGATTGTTATCTACCGAATAAAGGGATTGTATTTTCTCATATTCTGGTACTTCAGAGGGCACGTCTTTCTTTGGAAACACCTGGTGCCAGATAATTCGGAGAGAAAATACAGGGCCAGTGGGTTTTGGGTTTCATGTTCTTCCCTCTTTCAGCTGATAGCAAAAGGATACATACACGTGTGAATTTGTTTTAATTGCAGTTTTATATATATATATATATATATATATGCGCCTGTATATACATTTGCATATACACGTATTTGAATGAGGATGGATGTATATGTGTGAATTAGTTGCATTTTCTTCATATATGCAGAAAATGCAGCTAATTGGAGAGAACCAACTCTTTAGCAAAGTCTGAAGAATGGTAGCCGTTTAAGGGACACATCTGAGATGACACTTGGGTAACAAGAAGAAAGGAGTTTAAGCTCTCTTTGACCAGTGACAGCACTGGACACTGGTATCAGTGACCCCGGCTCAGACCAAAGGCTTTATCAGACTCAGTGGTGGCTCCTCCACCTGCTTTCACAACTTCTGCCCAATTTCCCTCCATCATGTGTGCACAGGAATATTTCTGGATAGACCTGAATTTTCATGAGGGGCAGAAGGAATGATGCCTTTTCTTGTTCTGCTGGAAGGAGGCTGGTTCCTCCCCCTGCCCTCATCCTTTGGTCACTGGTAATGGTTCATTGCTGCTTCACACTGGAGTCCAGAAATTATATTTAACTGTTTCATTGTTTTCTGCAATAAACCAAAAACACATCGACCCACTAGTTGTTGCAGGCATCTAGGGAGAAGGGAAAATGAGGCCCATAATTATCCTGATGGATCAGTTATGTTCCTCAGAAACATTATAAATGTGTGTAATAATAACTTTAGCATTTCTTTAACCTGGCATGTTATAATGACAGCTATCTATAAATTTGTCAATAACATGGAGTACCTAAGAACAAGTGAGTGGTTTTCAGACAGTAAATGAAATCTATTTCACAGTGGCCACCTCTGTTTTCTGCATAAATATTTTAGGATTCTGAAATCCATCCACATCATGATTAAATAGGTGAACCAAGTACCAGCATTTGGCTAAAAATATCTGTAGATAGTATATTTTCTCTACAGAAGTCCTGCAAAAATATTTTTTATTGATTTCTAAGCTGACTGCTCCCAGAGTACCACATACCATTAAAAGAGATGGGTAACTTAGTGCTGAATTTAGGTCAAGGTAGAATGTTTGAGTGACATGTTAAGGGAGGAAATAAAATCTTCTGAAGTGCACTTTACTGTGTACAATACACAATTTTCCCTTACCTGTGACATCTGCAGCAAGCTCTCTGACAGAACTGGAACTGGCCTGTGGGATTAAGTTTTTCAGCATCTGAGATGACTGCTTTAGCCATGGGGCTTTGGGGACAGCCTCTTTCCCTATCCATGAGCTGCTGTGTTTCTGACTCTCTAGAGAATAAATATTTGATTTTATATACACAGTTTGGAACAGCTCTAACAGAGGGAAAGGGTATTCTCCCAGAGTTAAGAAACCTCTTCCAGTGAAATTTAAGCTGAGCTTCAGGTATTACTGGGTGAAATGCTACTTTTGAAGAATCAGAGTTTTCTTTGCGTCTTCTGATGTGACTTGATGAACTATAGGCATTGCATAAAACCTAGTCCTGCTATCCTGAGAGTTGAAAATGAATTTTTAAGGAAATATCAAAAAAACCGATTTTGGCCCAATGAAAACAAAGTAAGTAGAGATTCTCCTGCCATACCAGTCTGTGAGTAACAACTGTGAAATTTCACCAAGAAGGCTTAATGAATCCTATGTAGTACTTTCTCCACCCCAAGGAGCACAATGGTGAGTGGGAATATGTCCCCCAGCCCTGAGGAAAATGGGTGAGATAGTTTAGAATGCATAAGAGGCTAAGCAGGGTACAATATAATTTTCTTACATTAAAATAGAGCTGAGCTTGCAAGACTGGGATAGACAAATCTTTGAAATGTAATAGTTTACATGCAATGGCTGCATTGATTTGACAGGCTATGAATCAGCAAAGAATTTATGTCCCAGCACTGAGACATCAAAGTAAGCACATATTTAGTAATGGTATATAGGAAGCTAAATATTTGTATATGTAAAGCCGAAAAAATAAAAAGAAAGAAAAAAGAAAAAGTGTTTTCTTACCATTATCTTTCAAGGATTGGACTCCTCAGGAGGATATCAATAGAAAAGACCCAGCTGTTTGCATCCACTAACCAATTTCCTTTGCTGAACTGTAAGAACTATCAGCATAAGAACTACTCTAGGAAAATGCAAGACCCACTCAGCATAATAACAATTTCAATTATTTTGAAACACATTTAATTTTTTCTTGAGATCCTCTTTGTGGTATATCAGTATGGAGCTGTCATTAATGTCACAGCTTCTTTTTCTAACAGATCTCCTGTTTGGCAGCTTAAGAATACATAATACTTGACTGAAATAAATGCTCCGCCTGGGGTGGCCTTTATTGCTAGTGTCAGATACTGAAATTTGTTGTTCATGGGATGTTCTGACTAAGAAATAATACTGAATCTCATGGCTGCAGTAAATTATCCTTTGTTCATAGTAATAGCTGACATTTCCTTTCATTTCCATTTTTACAGTAAAGGAATTGAAGTTCTTAAACATAAAGAAAAATGAATGAGGAAAAATCTAAATAATCAGAAATTCCTTGTATTCCTTGACATGAATGCTTTCTCTTCTCACCAAAGTGGTTGTTTAGTTATGTTGCCTATACAGAGCAGCAAATAAATTGTTGCTATATGACAAAAAAAAAAACAAAACAACAAAACCAAACTTAGGCTGAATCATTGCCTTTAAAGTGAAAAGTCTGACACTACTGAATTATCAGCTAAAGAGTTGCTTTCTAAATAGATTAAAACCCCAGAGGAAGGCATACACAGTTGTATTCTGCTTCTCTGGCAGCTAGGATATTAACAGTGATGTTCTTGAATCATCAAGAGATGCCAGACTGGACCAGCTGATACTGCTAGGAAACCACCCTTAGAAAATGGAACTAAAGAAAGCAAATAGATTTAATCTGGGAAAGGAATAAAAAGTGCTTTACTCCTGCTGTTGACTATTCTGAACCAGCACAAGAAAAAAAAAAAATACTGCTCCAAATACATATTCATTGGAGAGGGAGGAAGCTTGATTTAGTCTAATATTGCCAACTACACAGAGCAAACTCAGAGGCCAGAGCACAAAGTGTGCATTAACATTATAAAAGGGAGAGAGTCCCTGAACAGCTGAAGGAGTGCCAGATCAAGCAGTGGCAGGGAAATTTCATCCTGCCATGGTTATGCATTCTGGGTCACCTGGAAGATGTAAAGGACAATGGACAATGGTGTATAAGGAAAAGTCTGACTCAGAGCTGCTCTCTGGCCAAGTGTGCTGGAAGACAAAAAGGAAATATTTCCAGCAATGTAAGGAACAACAATTGCTCAAAATTTACAATGTGGGGAAAAAAACATTGCTCAAAAATTAATGTCCAAGTCTTTCTTTGCTGCAGTGTGTTCCCCGTCCTTCCCAAGCGCAGTGTGGGTCTGAGCACTTGTGCAGCTGGCAGCAGTCACTGTTCGTGCCAGGGGTCACACGGGCTGACAGCGCCTGGGGCCAGCCTGGCCATCCCTGTGAGGAGGGCTCGGGGCTCCTGTGATGGGAGCTGCTGAGAGGACAGGGGCTGCTGTGCTCGGGAATACGTGAGGCAAGTACTGTCAACTCTTCTGCAAAACCTTGGCTTCCACGGTGTCCTTTCTACAATGAGAGGTGTCTGAGACTCTAGGCAAAAAAAAAAATATATATATATATATATTCACTCAGGTGAAAATGGCAGATTCACAAATAATATAATCTTCCCAGTAGCCTTTTTTCTTCCTGTCTTTGATGCAATCATTCACAAGAGGTTTTTTTGACAGGCGTTAGGAACAGCAGTGGTGCTGGTGATGAGCACAGTCCTGGCAGTGGTGCCCTGCACTAGTCAGGGCCACAGGCAACCCTGAGCACTTATTTTGTAGAATCCTGGGGGGAATCCTGGGCTGCTGAAAGGTGGCTTTCAGGAGAGGTGGCAGCATGACATCTCCTAAGGCCAGACCTGTTAATTTGTAGAAAATGGATACCTGTACTGCCTAGCCCAGGTACTGCTCACTGAGTGAAGGGAATGTATTTTTGGAAAAGTCTGGAGAGTATTTCATTCTTCATATTGGCTCACGCTGTTGCCTTTTTACTGCCCAAAGCAAGGATTCATTTCCCTTAACTTTAGCCATCCAAAAGTGAAGAATAGCCTCAGGCAATGGCTGAGCCCTTGCTGGAGCCTGTGGAGATGCTAAAGGGGAATGAGAGAACAAGAGAGAGACAAGAGTACCTCTGTGTGAGGTTTGGGTGGCACTTTGGTAGGTCGTGTGAATCATCACCTGACATGGAAGTCATTGATGAGTGACTGTCCTGCTCCCAAGCTGAGATACCTCACTTTTAGGTGGAAAAACTTTCACAAGACAAGTCCCTCACTGCATGTGTGTATGTGCTCCAGACCATGAATATGGGAAAGTTTTCTTCTCTATGGCATCTTGCTCACAAATTTGAAATTACTGGCACTTTTGTGTGGACCACAAAGCAACAAATTACTTTTATACACAGGGTGCTTTGGAAAACACCTGAGCAGCGACCGATGGATTGTTGTGTTGCTCTGCTAATACTTCCCTGCTCGGTTTTAAATCAGGAGAAATATAAATGGCTTCATTCTGTAATTTTTATTTTACTTTATTTTAAAGTTTTAGAAGATTTCATGGTCTTTTGATGGGCTTAGGAAACAGTTACTAGTTGTCTCCTTCCTCTCGTACTAGGCAATAGACTGTTTAATGTTAAATCCTCCTGTGAGCTCCAGAGGGCTGCAAATTAGCACTCTGTAGAAAGCAGTGAGGGAATTGATGGTCACTGGTATATGTCCCATATAAGTAGCAGTTCAGCATATATGTTTTCACAGTAATCTTATTAAAATAGTGTAAATCAATAAACAAAACCTGTAAAACCATAAATGCTCAAACACTGTGTGATTAAATTGAGTGAATCAAAATCCCAGATGCTATTTTGGTCCTGTGCCGTGCTGAGATTTTGTTATTGTTACTGACACCACAACATCTGCAAGGATAATTTTTATGTTCATTATATTTACTGTGTTGCTGAGAGAATTAGAAGCCCCTGAAGTACATCTTAAAAGCCTTTATAGCACTATAAAAGACTCTGTCACTGTAAACTCCATTAGCCAAGCTCTTCAGGTTCATAATGAGATTCTTGAGAAGAGGACAAGGCAAAAGAATGACAGGGTCTTATCCCAGCTCCTCTCAGGGAATGTGACATGTCATGCAGTGACTCAGGAAGAAACAATGGATGCAAAACGCTCAGTGAATTCATGGCCTTGGAATGCAGCATGGGTTTGGCGGGGCTTCTGTTTGTTGCTTTGTTTAGAGCCATGCCATGTGTCTGCCTCCAGTTCTGGGCTGACAGGCAAGATATATGGACCTGCAGGAGAACCTGGGCACATCTGACTAATTTCACTCTGCCTTTACTATTGCTGGTTTTCATACCTTCAAGTTTATTTCATGGATCTATGTGCAGTGGAGGTCTTGGCAGCATTTGGAGGACTTCCCAGTGGTCAGGCAGCTCTGGTGCAGGCAATACAGCCACCAGAAAGCCTCTTATATTTTGTTATTCTTTTCTTCTATTTTTTTTCTACCTTTTAGTTCCTACTGTTTTTCCAAAAGGTAAGAAAAAGCATATATTGGGCCAAAAAGATCAATAAAAACATCTGTCCTTGGTACAGTTTTCGCTAGTTTTCTGCATCAGAGATGTGACATGGTCCATTTATTAATTTTAAGAGTCATTTTGCCATAGCTGAACTCATTCCTTGCTTTGACTGTTACAGAGGGGTTGCAGCTCTGCAGGGTAATGTGGCCTCTCATAAAGAAGCTCTTGAAGATGGTGAGAATCACCCCTGAGGTGTCTTTTGCTATTGATTATAGTGACCATGGAGACCTCTAGGATGGCTCTAGATAATGACTTTGCACTTTGAGATCACTGAATTGGGATAAAACAAACTCCATTCTTACTCTGTTAATCACTATGTATTGCACCTGAATTTATACCATGGACTTCAAAGGCAGCACCCTAGGGTCATTTTTCAGAGACACAATAAGTAAAGAGAGAGTTGGCCATTTCAGAAGGTTGCTGCTTATTTACAAGAACACTGTAAACTGCCTTATACATTTATTTTTGCCTTTGAAAGAACAAAGATTGCAAGAAAGTGTTCAGTACCAAAACAGAAGGATCAAACTTGCTCCTTTCCAAAAAATGCACAAAAAAAAAGTCAAAAAAATCCCAACCCCAAACTCTATTCTTCCTTCTATATCAGAGATAAAATCTATTTCCAACCTGCTAAGGCAAAAGTTTTCTACAGCTGGTGGAACTATCACTAATGGATAATTCAAACTTACAGAGTCACTAGCAAGTTATTATATTTCTCTGCACTAATAAAAACTGAGAACAACATATAACATTACAGAGAATATGTCTTTCTTATATACAGTGAGTACTTCTTTCTTTATTAAAAGAATATCTGAAATCTTTATTACAGAGAAAAAAATATTATCAAAACAAACCAATAAATATGACAAAATGCCCAAAGTTTTGTGTTTGGTCTAAGAGGGTAAACACAAATTAATATACACACACAGATAGTACAGCCACCCACGTAAGAGACCCAGAACAGCATGTGGTGATGCCTTGAGGCCGAAACTAAGGCTAGACAGAGTGAAGAGAACAAAATGAGTGTTTATTCAAGCCCATGCCCTAACATCTCCAGACCCACAGAAGTGGCCCAGCCCAAATGTTTCCAAGATGGAGACAAAGAGGCCTCGTCCCCAGATCTTCCCCCTTTTACAAGTTTCCATTCATTTGCATATAGCAACGCACCATATCCAATCAATAACCTCGAATCACCAAACACCATCCCCTCGGCTTGCCCTTCTCTTCCAGGTTGTTTGTGCTCGGGCCTGGCGCTTGGAGACAATGTCCTTGAACAAGACTGCCCCATCACCCCGTGAAGATCGTAGCACCACTCAGTGCTATCAGACAAAACAGAAAAACCCAGTCCTAAAGCATCAGTGGCATACACATCAGTGTATGAACATCAGCCATAAACCTTTATCGATCTGATGTGAGGTCAAGGTCTGTATCCTGCAGGTCTCCAAGAGATGATAAATCCACCTTTACCCCATTCCTGGAAGCGTTCAAGACCTGTCTGCCTAAGGTTTTGAGTAAAATTGTCTAGGTACCCCTCGCAATAGCAGAGGGTTGAAAACTTTCCAACCCAAACCATTATATGATCTTTCAGATGCTGGTTACTAATCTTATTGGCAAAACAGATTTATTTATTTATTTATTTATTTTTTGTGACAAGCAATTTCTGCTTTGTTGCTTAAAAATTTCACATGACTTATCTCAAGCACAACAACTCCAGCATCAGACTGTACAGACTTAGATCCTTCTACCCTAATGCACAAGAGGAATCTGGTAGCAATGTAAACATTTCTTTCTCAGATTATTAGTTTCCTTACACAGCTAAGAATTGCAGGATTGGGACTAAATTAACATCCTGAATGTGACAAACTGTGGTTTATCTATTGAAATCCTCACCATCTGTGTTTGGATCCATAGCACAATTATTTTACTGAGCTGATAATTCTGTATCCAGTTTTTGGATCAACCTAGAGTTTTGATTTGACTGGATTTTTCATGCTATTTGCTGATCAGTTCTTAGGTAACTAAATTCTTTGCTTTTGCAGGAAAGTCAATGAAGCCAGATCAGCCCCAGCAAACCTCTCAGACACTCTCTGAAGATGTCTAAGGCTGCTCCATTACAGACATCAGCTCAAGACCACCAAACTTCAAAAGGATTTGTGCCCACAGGTGCTCATTTTTGGGCAGTGTTTGAGCCTGTATGGTTCTGCCATAAGCACAGCCAGGGAAGCAGGCAAGAGGCATGTTTTGGTATGGCAGCAGGAACATGAAAAACTGGATAGCTTTATTTTGTGAAGGTCTTTTTGTAATAGGCAGTATAGCACCTATCATTGTTCTCACAAGCCCAGAAATCTGCCAGGAAAAGGATATAGAAATTGGGATAGAGAAAGAGAAGGACTTTGACAAGTGGCTTAGGTCTTCTCCATGAAAGGAAATTTTGACATTGATTTTACTGGGGATAGTGGAGATGTTAGTATAGAAGTGGGAAGTGCACAGGATGGGATTTGGGTAAGAATATGCTTGACTAGTGCAATTTGAATGTCTGGCTTGTTGAGTCACTTGTAGACTTCACAGAAAATAATCTCTATTTAAAACCACATTGTCTTATGCTTTCATCCTGACAGCAGTTCGTAGTTACAAAAGAGAGAGAAGGATTTTTTGATAATAGTTATTTTAAGTTTCCACAGCACTCAGTGAGCTGGAGTCTCTCCATTTTTACTGTGGTGTAACTCCACTGACTCTCTGGGAACTCTGGGAGCTGTCAAGCTGAAGTGTTATGGCAGTGAACTGAGACAAGCAAAATATGATTGCCACCCCAGTGCAAACAGAAAAATTGTTGATCATAAATTGTTGTTCTGTTCTTATTTAATTTAGCTGTGTGATTATGAAGTTTCTTTTTGCTGTCAACTGATGATGAAAGACCATAAATAGTCCAAACCTGAAGTGTGTTTGTTTCATTTCAGCAGAGACAGAGCTGGTCAATATTTTACCTCGCCTGTGGGACTAGTGAAAGGTCAATAAACTCTTCTGTGAAAGTGCTTCAGGACTTTGCATGAGAACAACGTTTAGCATCCAGTTTTTGCAGCAGCATCCACAGAAACTGGCCTGCCATCTCCTTTCCTGATCTCTTTCACAACTGCTTTCACTGCTCATGATGTTGTGATTGCCTCTTCTATTCTCTCAAGCACAATGCAAAACTCGGGCAGCTCTTTGTAATGAGTGCATCATTTCCTTAATCGGCCCCCACCATTTAGGTGTGAGTAACTCTAGAAAACATCGTTTGGAACAGCCTTTATTTTATGTCAAAGAACATTTGGCAATTCATACCTCAGTATGTTTATTTGCTTTCTTAATTATTCATTTACTAGATTCTGCTTGTTGCTTCATACTTAATTTTTTTCCAGCTTCAAAATACAATTTTTTTCAGCAGCGCTCTTTTTATAAAAAGACACATTTTACACCGCTAAATGCAAAAATAAATAATACCTTTTTATTTATTTTGATATGAGCAAGGTGGAATTCAGTGACACTCAATTTGTTCCTAAATTATACAATTTTCTATGGTTTCTAAACATATTCTAAACCACATTTTATCAAACCCCAAAGTAGTAATTACTTCTACCATTTCTGTTTCTTTTCTTGTTTCATTTCAATGTATTAATAAATTCTTAGATTGTACCTATGTTCTAGGAAAGTGTAAGAAATGACTACAGAAATCATGCCAATGTGATACAGCTCATGGTCTCATATAAGGCTTTGGGTTTGTTGTACAAAATATTATAAAAATAGAACCTTCTCTGTAATAGTCAATCGTGATTCTAAAGTTCTTATTTTCTGCTAAAACCAGATAAATATTTTCCCAATAAACCATGGTGTTGGAAATGAGAGAAAGGAATGAACCAAGGGAGTAGAGATAATCTGTTTTCCTTTTGTGGGGTAGCTTAGTTGCAGTCTGTGTACACCAAGAAGATAATTATCTTAAAATACATGGATGCAAAGTATATTTTTAAGACACATTCTTCCTAACTTTTGTGTTCTATGGTAAAATGGCTGAACCTGTGAATTATTTCAATATTTTCATGTTTGAAATAAATATAAGGTTCTAATTTAGCTGCAGAACCAATAAGCAATGTAGCCAAGTTCGGTAACCCTGTTGGTGACATCGTATCTACTTCCATGTGGGAATTGTTCCTGAGTTTGTACGACAGAGAGCTTGAAAAGAAACTCCAAGAACCAGCAAGTGAAGGATTTCCAGCAGTGTGTTAATGCACTTAATTTTCTTTTTGTAGTCTTGCTTCAAAAATATCGCAGTTCTGTGTCTTTTTCCTCCCTGAATGAACAAAGACTGACACTTTTGAATTGCATGTGAGCTCTATGCCAAGCTGCCCGTATGAAGTTGCCTTGGATGTGCTGCAATAATGAGACTTTGGGAAACTCTCCAGCTCCCAGGTGCAGCTAGAGCAGCACATATTCCCCATGAACCATATTCAGCCCCTGGGCCAAGATGGGACTTGAGCAAAAGTCACATCTCCCTGCAGTGCTTTTTCCATTGGGAAGGAAAATAGGGTCTGTGGGAGAAAGGAGTTGGAGCATAATTCTGCCACATCCTGATCTGGATAGGGAAGGGCTTGGGTGTGCTAACCCCAGAGTCTGTGTATGGTCTGGGCTCTGGGGGCTGACCAGCATGCAAGTAGAGTAGGAAGTATATATAGTTTAGTGTGAATTGGGAATTCACATCTCACTGCCATGGCCAGGTTCAGGGGGTCATGATGACACATCCACTTTTGCTGAAATTATTCTCTGGCAATCAGTTGTGCTTTTGGTGTAGAGGTGCCTAAACATTGAAAAAAAGTGCTTTCATTCTGAAAACCCACTTTTTCCTGGTAAATGCTTTCACACAAGGTTTTGGGGCAGTCACCTGCTCATGGATATTTTTTTCAGCAGAGACTAGAGGGTGGAAACAGAGATCTTCCTCTGCTGCATGATGCAATATTGTTCCAAACCCTGAGTTATCACAGCACAGCTCCATGGCATCTGGAGATACTCATTTAGATCAAGAAGCTTTGTGAATGTATTTGCTTGGTGCTGAGCCAAGCTGAAGCACTCAGCCTTCCAACATAAGCTCTATCACTTAGTGCTTGCATGTGTGTGGATATCTGCACCCCACTGTCAAGACCCTACAATCTTTCCTTTGGCTACATGTAACATCACTTGTTTAGCATGGTATTACTATTTCACCCTCTGCCACCTCCATCTGACTGTCCAACCTTCACAAAACTCTCTAGCTGGTAGGAAAACCCCTAAAACAAGACTCATGTAAATGTATGAAATCATGCACAAAGGAAGTATTAGCTGCTGAGCAGCTCACCTGAAGTGATGTAGGTGCATTAAGGGTGTTAAGGATAGAATTAATCTTATCCTAAGTGAGATGTTGAAAATCAGACCTGAAAGTGGTTGGGACAAGCAGTTCAAAAGGAGGCATCACCTTTATAGGCATCTAGCACTTAACAGAGTTAATTCCACTTGACAGTACCCATGTTGAAATGCTCACAAACTTACTTCTTACTGGATAATGCAGCATGAGGAATGGTGGCACTGTAGAAATGCTGTTATTGGACAGAGGGAATGGAAATGTTTATAGATGTCTGTCTGGTTTTGCAGTGATTCTGTTTACTCAGAAAGGATTGGCTACCAAATGTGTTTAATATAGTGAGCACATCTCATACTGCTTTATTAATTTCCTCTGATTCAGACAAAATTGACTTTTTTCACCATGCCAACCATACAGGATGCTTAATTTCCCAAGACTTTACTCATATCACAACTATCTTTAACTCCCTCATGTCTGCTATAAACAACTCCTGTCTGACTGATCATGAGCAATGAGCAATACCATCTAATATGCCTACATTAATCCTAGTATCATTTTATTCCCCAATTACCCAAGCTCACCTTTCATGATCTCCTGCTGTAAACTTTCTTGGTGACTCTGTGGGCAATGAATGGTATTTCTAAGCTATCACGTGTGAATTTACCCTTAGAATCAGGAGGTCTGACCAGCTTCTGGCAGTGTTTTTATAGCTAAGCCTTGAAGATCTCCAAGGATGAAGGCTGAAATTAGTCCCTAGGTAATCTATGACACCACTTGACTGTCTCCATGATGAAATATTTCTCCTTATGTCCAGTCTCGAATACTTCTGTTTCTACTTAAGTCTGCTGTCACCCAGTTTAGTGTCATTCCAAATTTGACAAGAGTGCACTCTGTCAGCTGCTCCAGGTCATTGATAAAGATTGCTAATCATGTTGCAGGACTGACCCCTGAGCTTGAGCATGTAACTGGAGTGCTAAACCTCTGTTTGATCCACCTATCCAAACCATGACATCTCAACCTGGAAGCAAGATACATGAACCTGGATATTTCAGGAAATACATTGAAAGTCCTTCTGAAAATGAGATTAATTTCTACTCTTCCTTCATTTAGAAATCTAGTAATTTTATTTTAGAAAGCAATTAAAATTTTCAGCATTGATTTAGCCTTTGTAAACACACGCTGAATATTCCCAACCACATGATTCTACTTCATGTGTGCAGAAACATGCTCCAAGAACACTTCATGATTTTCCAAGGGACTGAAGTGACACTGTCTAATACTTAATTCTCTAGATATTTATCTTGGCCTTTTGTTGAAAGTGGATGCAATATTTCCCTTTCCTCAGTTTTCAGGCGTAGCCCCTGACCTCCCTGACCTTTCAAAGATGGCAGATTACCAAGAAGGTATTGTCCTCTGGAAGCAGGGACAGAAACAAGATTTGTTGTGATTTGTTATGATGCCTTAAACAGTCCAGTCCACTTACACATACCTTGCTCTTTGCATAGCCTTCATCCCATATATTCCAACTGTATTTGACAGCTCACAGCCAGCTGGCACCTGTGCATTACTCTCTCACTCTTTATAAGCTTGAATGTATCATTTACAGGGTACAAAGTCATCTTGTGTTTGTTTTATTAATATTTGGGCCTAGTGATTAACATTTTGGGACATTTTAGACTTAAGTATTAACTTGGTCTCTTTTCCTTAGTCGCAATATGATATCAAGAGGAGGAAGAAAACCAACAAAAATGGATTGGGAGAATAAAAGATTCTTCATTATTATACTCATGAACATAGAAAAAGATTTATTAGTTTGCAGAACAACTGCTTTTGTGAAACATCTTGTGTATAAACCAATCATTGGAGTCTTACAAAGAGCCCATTAATTGCTAAGATAATTACCACCACTCGAAAAATCAGCCTCTCCGATTGAGAATCAGATGTGTCAATCAGGTGTTTAAAACAGGTATCTGTGAGGTCTGCCAACTCACATCCTTCTTTCAGCAAACCCCTTTGTTGGATATATTTAGTAATGCTATTGTCATCAAGTACTGATGTGCTAAATTCAGGTGATAGAAAATCCATTGTGTCAGTCATTAAATTGTTTCAGTGGGCACAACTGTCATTTGAAGATTGACACTTATTTCTTACCCCCAATTTGTCTTGTTCAAATTTCAGAAAACTGATTACTATATACCTTTATCTACTAACAATATTCCTCTGCTATTTCAAGTATTTGCCTGTGTATTACTGAAGGCTGTGAGCAAGTAATGGTGTAGCCTGTATTTTGAGAAATTAAATAAATTAAGTACATTTTTCATACTTGAATATCACTTTTAAAAAATTTTTTGTGGCTCAGTTCTATTTTCTGTCTTTTTTTTTTCTTAATCTTTCAAGTTTTTCTGCCTCTCTACAAAATATAAGGCTTAGCAAAGGTTTCCAGAAAAGGTCTCATTAATTCTATGTGTCATAATAATAATCTCTCTTCACTCTACCCCTGCTGCTTTTATGCCAAAGATTGCACCTGCTATCATAGCTGCTGTATCAGTCAGAAAGACATGCCTGGCTATTCTTGCCCTGCAGAAGAAAATTTGTATAAAGAGCCAGGGGCTGAAATCGTCACATAATTTAGGCAAAATAACAGTGACAGCTGTTAAGTATGTATTATGGAAGCACAGCAAAGCCATATTTTGTCTGTATCTTATGCGCTGTGTATGGAAGGGTGCTCACAGCCTGCTGAAGGTTTCAGGAGCATTGTGAAACTGTGGCTACTTGTACAGTCAGTGGGGAAATATTTCTGAAGCATTTTCTTAGCTCTACATCAGCACATAATGGTAGAACCTACCTTTATTCTTGTATAGTGATCCAACTCAGTTCCCAGAACTGGTTAGCCATCCAGATGCTGAATTCCTTGCATTAGAAGCTGTCTAACTTTAATCCTCCCCCACCAAAGTCCAGGTTGTGGCCCCTGATTCCACGGCTGCTTTTGATTTTCACAGAATTACAGAGCGAGTTGGGAAGGCACCTCCAGGAATCATCTAGGCCAATGCCTTGCTCAAAGCAGGGTCACCTAAAGCAGGTTGCTCAGGACCTTATTGAGTCAGGGTTTGAGTATCTCCAAGAATGGAGACAGTACAGCCCCTCTGGGGAATTTATTGCAGTGGTTGTCCACCCTCACCTTGAAAAGGTTTTTTTCTTATATTTAAAGGGAAATTCATTGTATTGAATTTTGTGCACGTTTGTTATTCCGTCAGTGGGCAGGACTGAGTGAAAAACCATAAAATTGTTCAAGCTGGAAAGGACCTTTATGATCCTTGAGTCCATCTGTAGATCTAACACTACCAAGCCCACCACTAAACCAAACTTTAAGGACCACATCTACAAGTCTTTTAAAAACCTTCAGGAATGTTGTTACAATCTATTTAGCGAGAGGTGGTTGTTACAATCTGTTGAGTGAGTCTGTCCACATTTTGCCCCTCAAGCAGAATCAGTGGTAAGAAATAGTGAAACTGTGACCAGCAGCACCAGGTCCTTCTAGCACCACTGCTTTGCTAAAGTCCATGCACTCTGCATTTTAAGGAAAGATATTTCTCAATACTTTGAAAGGAAATATTGATATTCCTGTCTTCTGAAAAGATTGGAGAAGGAAAAGGAAGAAAAAAGCCAATCTACTTGGTTTTGATTCCTTATTGCAAAGCTGAAATGGAACTGTCTGTCCAGATGCAGGCTGTGATCTCTCCTCAGCCTCTCTTGTCCTCTGCTGCCTTAGAGCCTTGTTTTCTGTGCATGTTGGTGATCAGAGGTGGCAGACCTACCTCTCAGGAAAGTGAAGGCTGTTTGCTGGCTGCTTCCCACGGTCCAGTCAGGTTGTGAGATGCAGTTTTGTATTAATCCCAAGCGAGACCTCCTAATAGATTCTGTCACTTTTGGCTTAAAATCTCAGCTCTGGGTCAAATCGGTACTGAGAGGGAAAACTCTTGTGGGCTAAATAGATGTTATCAAAATAATTCAAAATCAGCCCCCAAGAACATAGGTGTCTCTGCAGGAGTGTGAATAAATATGAAAAGAAAGATGATTTTATAAGAGAAAAAGCAGAAAACAACATTTTCACTCCTATTTTTCTGTAAATTAATAGTATGTTGCAACTTACTTTTCCTGTCAGTTTGGCAGGATCTACTTTTGCACCAATTTTATTCCTATGCCGAATCATTTCCCTAGTGTTTATAAATGACAACTCTCATGTTGGCTTTTCTCCAGACATTGTATATTGTATTTGCCTGGTCATTAATAGTACTACCTGTCTCCCTTTCATTCTTAATAACATTCATTTTCCAGAATAGAATGAATGAGCAAGTTCCACAAAAGGGAAAAAGGAATAGCAGACGTGAAACAGCAGGTTGGTCTTTTTTTCCAGGATCATTTCCCAACCGGCAAAGCCTATAATAGCAGAGATAATAGGGTGATCATTCTATCATGGCCCTCAGAATAAGCTGATCCCAATTTAGCAGGTCTGAAAATCATCTGAGAGGCTTTACTCTGTATTTCCTTACTGATTAGGTTGTGTGGCAGTTCTGGAGACAGATGGGAATGTGTAGAGGTGATACTGAATGAAACCTAACCCTGAAAATCTCAGTGGTACATTGCAACACTTAAAACAAAACAGAGAACAGTGCCTTGACCTTGTTAGAGGATTTCCTGACTTAGATTCCTGATTAATTTTGAATCTTTAGCTGTTGAAATAGAAACCTTGGTCTCAGACTTGATCTCTGTTCAGAAGTAAATTCAGAACAAACGACACAACTGTCTGTAAAGACTGGCTGGTTAAAAGCAAGGAAAGGAAAAGTCCCAGATATTTTCCCCATGATAATTTGCAATCCTACAGGTCTGTAGGAGAAATACACAAAAGTCAGTTCACGCCTTTGTTCAAAGTCACAGAGACCTCTGCTCCTAAAGACTCTTTCAGGAATCTAGCAATGTCCAAGGTGACCACTCCAAAACAGCTGCTCTCACACTGGGGGGGAGTCTGTGTTAGACATGTTGAGGTTAATTAAATGTGGCAACCCTTAAAATAAAAGATAGGTGCTATGTTTTGATAAATTTTCCACTTTTTCTCTTTGAATACGCTAGATAATAAAACTTCAGAGTCCTGTTTATTTTTTTTTGTTTGTTTGTTTTGTTTTATTTTGGTTTTCTTGTTTGTTTGTTGGAGAAGAAATGCAGTTATCCATTTTCCAGGTTAATTACAGACCATCACAATCTAACAGCTTTTCTTTACATGCTGCTTGTTTGGGGCTGATGTGCCATGACTTCTCATTTTCAACCTCTTATTTTTCTCAGTGTTTGACTTCCACTTGAAATTATGTTAATTTTTTCCATACTCCAATGTAAATGAAAATGCGACTGTTTGAACCTGAGTCAGAATTGAGGTCTTGTTGCACATTCAAATAAAATACTTTGTACCTAAATAAAATTGTGAAGTATTTTATTCCATAAGTGTCAGTAGAATTTGATTCCAGATTAGGAGCATTTTTGTGTGCATTTGTGAATATTTAATGTATGAAACAGGAAATTTTTTGGTGAAATTCGAAGATAAAGTAGCAAATCTTTCTGTTCATTCTATGTTGCCTTCATTGGAATGATAATGTATTAGAAGGGTCTTGTGGGCAAGGTAACAATTTTATGTGCTTACGTGAGCAATAAAATTATACAGTTACATATTTAGAGGGAATAAATTGAAATTACTTGAAGAAAAGAAGAAAATTTGGCTTGTGGTTAGGGCTTTGGTATTGTCCTCAAGTAGTCAAGATTAAATCCCTGCCATGTTGAAAATGTGGTCTGGTAATTTAGTCTCTCCTTGTCTCAGATATTTTTAAGGATGATACAGCATTAATGTTGTGTGAAGGCCCGTTACCCATTTTCTCAATTAAAAAAACCTACTTAGAATAAAATTTTCATTTAGATTTCTACTTAGAATAAAATTTTCATTTAGATTTAATCAATTTCCTTTTTGGTTGTGGAACAGGAAGGGCGCGTTTGCCTTTTTCTGCTAGAAGTTACATTTGTGGAAACCACCTCTCCTGAAGGTTCATGTTCTGTAACCATTACTAAAGCAAGGCACACCAGGTTTATTTCTTTCTCCCTGAAAGCTTATCATGGGTCTGAGCTGGCTAGCACTTGCATAATTCATGTTGGGTACACAGACCAGAATAATTTCCTGCACAGTGCAAATATTCTAGTGATTCTAAGATATTAATTTCAGCTTTAATGTAATTTGGCTTGATGTTTTTGTTGTTCTGAATATCAAGGCAAATGTCTTTGACACTGATAGCATGTCCTGGAGAGGAACCTGGCTTGTTACTGGTGTACTGCACATAGGGAGGGTGGACAGCCACATCCACTAATGGGATCCTGTCCATTTGGTCCCTAATATACTGAATTACAGTCAGATTCCCACAAATACATAAAGGCAGGATGGAACAAACTACAGCAAGGTATATGTTAACAACTGCATTTTTTACTATTGTACTAGGGGAGATCAGATTCAGAGTTTCAGTAACATTAAAAAAAAAGATATCTTGATGGACAGTTTATTGGCTCATATTTCTGTTAAGACAAATTTGAAAAGCATTCTAGTTAAAAAAAAAAAAAAAAAAAAAAAAAGTCTTTCATTGTGACATCTTGTATCTTCCTCTCAGCTTAGCTCTCCTAATTTTCCTATGGTCATGGGAAGTAGTGGCATTAATTGAGAAAACCATCCTGCATGAAAATCACTCTGTCTCTAAACACATTGCTGCCTCACTAAAGTTGCTTGTAAAATTTTTATTATGTTTTGCTTTTGAGATATTTTTTAGCTCTGGCTAATATTCTGGAGCAACTTATGGGGATACATTATTTAAAATAATCATAGTGTTATGCAAAATATTCTGCCACTATAGTAAGTCTCTTAAATACTTTTTTTAATGGATGGATTAAACCCCTCACTGTTCCAGTATCACTGAGTGGCTACTGCATGTTCCAAATACATATTTTGATGAACAGTGTTTAAACCACTGCCTCTGTCTTGCTGTAGAATAAAAATTTCTGCCATGGAGAAAAAAAATATTGCTACAGGCAAGAACAGAAGAAATTCTTGTAATGCCTAAGCCTCAGAAGAAGAAAGAACATTTGCTCAACAAAATAAAAGTCCTTTGTAGGAAAGGATGGGACAGATTTACTGCAAATGGAAAGCATAAAGGATCACTAGAATCAATGAATCCTCCTCAGCTTTCTGTTGTTTTTAATGGTTTACCTAATACTACTGAGAATTGAATTTTCAGGTGTGAATATGATACTAACACAGGAAATACAGCAAATAAGGAAGAACAATGATGCTCGACACAGAGGACTTAAATCATTTAAATCCCTTTTTCTAAGAGACGATGTAAAATAGTAAAGAATCCAATGAGTAACAAACAGAACGTCACTGCAGCATGTTACCAGGAGTTTGTAATAAATCTGGGGAGTTATTATGGAGATACTCCCCATGGCCTTCAACCCACTGTGCTTCTGTATTGGAGAAGGCAATCCGAATTGCCAGGAGTACAATATAAATCAGAAAAGATAGTATTATTGTAGCTAAAGTAGTTAGACTGCACCTAGAGCACTATAAACAACACTGAACACCACACCTAAGAAAAGACCTAAGTGCCCATGGGGGTGCAATAGATAGCAGACAGATTCGGTCTCAGAGGCATTTGCCTGGGGAACTGGCATGTTTTTAGTGACTGAGATAAGTTTTTGTGCTGATGTAGCAGAGAGTCTCCAAACTGTGAAAAGGATTAATAGAAAAGGCTCAGGCAAGTAAGTCGAGCATACATCAGCTAAGCAGAAATTGCCCAAGGCATTATGAGGGCTTGGGCAAGCATCCAATGTTTTACTTTTGCCCATCTTTAGAACTCAGGAACTCCCTGCAGCAGATGGCTGCTCCCAGTCGCTGAACTGTGAAATAGTTAGGGAATTCACTCCACTGGTCAGTGTTTGTTGGAGGAGCTTGTTGGAGGTAGAGTGAAGTGCATTGTGTGGTTCCCTGAGCTTGTGACAATTCACCAACCTCTCCTGAGCAGGAACTTCTCAGTGACATCTGATCTGTTTGATAGGAGCAGCATCCAGGCTGGCCATTTTATTGCAGCCTATCTACCAGACAGCCTTTGAAGTTGGTCAAGGCAAGTCTATTCTCCTGGGGGAAAAATGGAAGGCTGTAGGTGCCGTGGAGATGGTCAGCGGTCGTTTATGTTTAGTTTTTCACCTACTTCATGATATAACACTGACATCAGGTGGAAAAGATGGCCCAGGATCTTTCCCGGAGCTGAATGGATTGGACTCATCTTTCACAGGGGCAGATAAGGTGCATAAACAGCAAGAAGTTCAGCCAGGACTCTAGATGAGAGAAGCATAAACGTGATGTCAAGCTTGGAGGCATCAGAGTGCTCTCAGGATCATGCAAGACCTAAAACTGTAATTTACACCTACGCATTTTCAACAGAATTGTGACAGGAGGAGTTGCAGTTCATCAGGAGTTATTCTAGGTAGGAATAATAAAACTGAAATATAAATACCAGAGTTCATCTCTGCCTTCTTGATGTTAACCTCCTAGTGTTCCAGCTGTGTGGCAGAAATATATAGAGCCAGAAGGACAGCAATGACACCAAGGAACCATGATCTGCACATAAACTTTGAAGAGACACTTAACGTCCCAAACTTGGTTCAGAACCTGAGATATGAGATACCTTTGACCAACACCACTCTCAGAATATATAGGGCTCACCACACAGTAGATAATTATCTTCTTGAAATTATTTAGTTATTTGTTGAGGAAGAGATGGTCTGACTTTTTTTATTTCAAATTTGAGCTCTAAATCCAATTATTGTGGCTTTGTGCTGAACATTGTCATCATCTCAAACAAGCAAATGAATTTTTTTTGCTATACACTTCTTCATATACATATACATATACATATACATATACATATACATATACATATACATATACATATACATATACATATACATATACATATACATATACATATACATATACATATACATATACATATACATATACATATACATATACACATATACATATACATATACACTTCCTCCTATACTCACCCTGTACATGTGAAAAACACAAGGTACTGTACTTTGGCTGCCAAAGGTGATCTAAAGGCTTTGGCCTCCCACTAACCAAGATACACTGGCTGAACACTGCTGCAGAAAGACCCTGTCAGGTGAGGCATTTGTACACTGTGGCTGCCTGTGATTGCAAACAAATGAATTTGGTGATCTTTTCAGTTCTGTGTGCCACAGTTTCATCCCCTTGCTCCCCCACTTCCCTCCAGGATTATGCCTGAGGAACTGTACAAGGGCTTGTAAAACGACGCTGCAGAGAGCTCTTATTTGGCATAGGAGTGTGAGAAAAAAGAAACTTCAGTGCTGATAAGAGTTGTTTTCACTGTGTAAAGTGGAGGTCATGTGGTTCTTACTGTAAAGTGCAGTCATGGTGGTTCTTACTAAGCTCATGATAATGATGGATATGGATATGGATATGGATATGGAGCTTTTGCTATCCAACAGCAATTTAAAACATGGGGTTTTGAATATATCAAAATGCGACAGTAAAAAATATTGTTTTCCTAATTTTTGCTAGTTTTCACCTGCACACTGACACAGGTAAGAATGATGGCATCTGTTCTACAGACATATAAATTCTTTTCAGTGAGAGATGACTTAGTGTGTGAAGTGTCTTTTAAAGTGTGAAAGTTCTTGATCCTTGGTATCCCTATTGCTTAAAGGATTTTCATCTTACAACTATGAAAAAAATACTATGAAGTAGAGAAGCAGTCAGATTTGCTTTAAATTAGAGATGCTGGGGCTGGCAGCAGTCCAAAGCATAGGTTAATTCAGAATGGGAGGCACTTTGTGTAGAAATAGTCTGCTGCAGGTGCCTAAGATATCTTCTTTAAAGCTGTTCTGTGTTAGTTCTGCAGTGCTCTGCTGGAGAAGACAACCTTGTAGGGCTGAGGTCTCACTGACTTGCATTGTGGCAGAGGGGAAAAGTTTTGGGTTCCTTCTTAGCTATTGGGTAAGCGCAAGCCTGGACTAAAAGAGATGGTTCCTCAGCAGAATCACAGAATCTCCAAGTCAAAGGAAAATAAAATGGGACAGGGACCATGAGAACTGGATCTGTGGCTCTCAGTCCTTCCCTTGCTGGTGGATTGGTTTGGTGGTACAGATAACATGTCGTGCCCCTCCACTGTAGGGTCACAAATGTCTCTGCTCTCCTTATTATGAATCCCACTGCCAGGCACTTTTGGTGCTTTCACCATGTATCTCTTTCTACAGCATGCTAAATGTAAGTGATGTCAGAAAAAATACTGCTCCAAAAGTTAAAGGGTCAGATCATCTGGACACATGTCCCCAAGTTTGTTTTTAAAAAGGAAGGAAAGCTTTAGCTCTGTGGCTAAATGACTGGAGTAGGACCTGATTTGAGTAAAAAAAAATCCAGCCCTGAAAATAATATTTTAAAAATCCAACAGAGAAAAACATGTAGAAGGAAGAGCCTGATCAACACAAACCTTGGGCTCTTATATTTCTGTACGATAGAAATTCACTAAAAATTATTCAAGATCTGTGTTTTTATTACTGTAAAGCATAAGAACACTGTACAAAAGTCAAGGAAATGTTTAATATATATATCATAAAAATGAGTTATATAAATCTGTACACAATAGGATTGCTTGACAGGCAATTTGCAACCTTATACATAAAAGTCATATAATGTATAAAAGATATATTTTACAAGCATCAGGCTAAGATTAAAAGATTTAAAAAATCTAAGGTAATTAATTTGTGTTCTGTTAAAGACTGCTAAACAATTATTTATTCTAAAAATATTACCATGCTTTAAACAAAGTGCCATCACTGATCTGTGCAGTGCCAGAAGTTTTCAGGTTTATTAGAATTACATTTTCATCTAATACTAGAGTTTTTATTTGATATTTTGGTGTCAGAAAATTTGGTCCGGAAAAGTCTGATATTTCAGTGTAATCAGACATGAATGTCTTATGGGATAAACAGATCCATCAATAGTTCACTGTGATATTCTCACCCTTAAAGCAAAATAAAGGAAGAAAAATAGGTAGAGAGCTGTAGCATTAACTTTCTGCTATAGCAGTCACATTCTTTATATCATTACTAAACATGGAAGAAGCATCAGATAAACCACATTAAGTTGATTGTCAGGATACATTGAACAGTTTATGATAACAGTGAGCATGGCAAGATCTCAGAGATAAAATTTCTTGCCTGTATCAACTTTTCTCTCAGGTTTATAAAGATCAGCAGATAACTGGGAACTTTTCCAGAGTCTTAATCTTACTGGGATGAGTCTGCTGCCAGACTGAAGGTGGATGGAAAAATAGAGTCTCTGCTGGAAATGGAATAATAGAGAATTCTTACTGATTATCTTAGATTGGGTTTCAGGGCAGAAATCAACTGCAGGACATGACAGAGAGTGGCCAATATCAGTCAGCATGACTATGACAGATATCGGTTGTCCCTGTCCCAGGAGTCTCAAATTTGGCTTACATGGTCTGAGACAATTTACAGATGGCATAAAAATACAGAAATGTGCCTATATGCAATTGCAATAGGCCATCTCATTCATTCACCTAGAATAGCCAGTAGCTCTTTGTTGGACCACAAGAAACACAGACAAGTTGCCAGTTGTGAAAGTTAAAAGGTCACAACCACATGACAGAACCAAAGTGAGGAGCAGAGCACAGTGGAGAGATGATGATGATGATGATGATGATGATGATGATGATGATGATGATGATGATGATGATGATGATGATGATGAAGATGATGAAGATGTTGATGATGATGACCTTCTTCTGCCTCTGTCTCGAAGGATAAATGTAGCTCTGTGGAAGAGAATTGTGGTCAGACTGATTCCAGCACCTACCTCCTTCCTGCAGTCCAGGGTGTGGGATTGTCCTGCAGGGATCTTCTGCACCAGCCCTACAGAAAGAAAGAAAGAAAGTTAAGACACTCATAATAAGCAGAGGGCTGAACGCAGTGTGGCATATAAGATGACTTTGAAATTATGGAATCACAGAAGAGTTTGAGTTTGAAGAGACCTTAAAGATCATCTAGTCCAACTCCTCTGTTGTGAACAGGTTCATCTCCAAATCAACAAACTTGCTCAGAGTCCTAATCAGTCTCTGAGCAATGAAGAATGAAGGTTATGTTATATTTCCAGTAGTTTGCTTTTATAAAAACATGAATTGTCTACATATTTAAAACATACTCTCTAAACTTGGAATTAATATCTAATAAATGTGATAAATGCTTGTGGAGTTATTGCTGTAATGCCTTCAATATATGGAATAAAATGTTTGGGGAGCTTATTAAATTGGACTGGAGCAGTTATTTAATATATTCATTAAGGTTGTATTGATTGTGGGGTGTTTGTCTTAGAATCAAATGGTCATAGCTTCAAAATGCAAGATGTTTTGAGTATTTTTAATGTTTCATTAATTGCTACTCTGACTACTTTGGAAATTTGAATTTATGGATTGTTCTTTTAAGTTAAAAATTGTTCAGAATTTAGGTTCTTGAACTAGGATTCTTTAAACAGTAGTTGTACATTATTTTTTCCAAAATGCAATATGCCAGACACTGTGGAAAAGGAATCAATTTCATAATGGATAAAGCTTCTGAAAAGAACAAAATAATATACACTAAAGTGCACCCCAGTGACATCAGAACAGGGCTTGGATTGTAGGACTTTTATACAAACTAATTAACATCTCATTGAGCTCAGGATTCTGTCTCCAGGATCAAGATACTTTTAAGAGTCAGTAAAGTGAATCATAACAATAAAAGATAGCTAGATATGTCCTTACATGAGTTATCACTGAATACATTTCAGAGTTTCTTAAAATTACTCACTGACATATCCCAGATGCTGATCTTACGTCCTATATTTCTTCTTAAGCTGCTGTAAGATATATTGCAAGAGGCATAGGTTCTGTGCTTTGGACTGTACAGAATGCTAATTAGTTGCCATTAATTGATTTTTGCTTTTGCTTGGGCTGAAACTATTCCACTTAGGGTGAAAGCATGCAGTCTTACGAGTGACATTAAATAAAGAAAGGAAGAAGAGGCCTGGTTTTAATGTGCCAACTTTAAAGAAAGACTACTTTTGTAGCAATTAGGCTTCAATGACTATACAACTCCTCTCCTTTCCTGCCCTACCCCCGGGAACACTTAACGCCCTGTAGGAAGAGAATCTCGGCTAGTCTGTTACTCATTAAGGTAGTTTGAGAGAGCTTTCAGGCTACATTTACAGCATCTTAGAATCCCACAGTACTGTCAGCTCAATGTGAAACAGGGCATTGGTAGCTACAGTGCCAAAAGTGTGCTTCTTGTGGATAGTTTGTGGACCGTTGCCCCAGTTTTACAGAAGGAAAACTGGGATGCAGAAAAGTGAGGTTTTTTTGCTCTAGCTCAAGGCCGATACTGAAGAAAATGCAAAATGGCTACAAAGGAGTCTAGGGTGGTGTTTTGTAAGTCATGCTGGTTTTTCAGCAAAAGCTGAGCTCTCTCTGTTGAAGTGTAACCACACCTAGATCTAAGCAGTTGAGGATGTTTCCCTACCAGTATGGAGTTCTTCAGTAACCAAGCATCTTCCAAGAAAAAGAGAAATTTTTTGCTACTGTTCTACTAGTAGTTATTATCATCTTGGGCATGTCTTTCTTTCTGTTTCCCCAAATGCACGTGTTGTTCTGATTACATATGTTATTTTTGCAAGTCCCTTGAAAAAAGGGATTCCTTATTCATTGGTTAAGCCTAAGGCATGGCAAAAACTGGAGCTGCCCAAGGCTGATTGTAGGAAAGATAAATGCAATCACATCTAAGTCTGTTTCATAAATTCTGTTCTGAACAGGAAAAATAGAAGTGGTCTCTGTGGTTCTATATTTGTGGAATATTCGTTCCTGTAGTCAGGAATGCAAATTTATAAAAATAGTACACAGTAGGGGAAATGCAGGCAGATGCGAGAGCACATGAGCTGGGTATGGATGGAAGCATAACATAATTAGTTCTACATATGTTTTGTTTTTCTGGGAACAAGATTATATTAATATCAAAGATTAGACATAATCACTCACACCTAGTGGCTTGTTCATGGATGTGTACTGATAAGCAATGTGTGCTTGTAAATTACAGGGTGGAATTCTGTCATGACACTCAGATCTGTGAATTTCACTTCTTGCAGAATGTCATGACCACTATAAAATATATATAAAGAGAAACATATACATAAATATATAGATACACTTTGTTTTTATCTCAGAGAAATAAGCGATGACTAAGGAGAAATATCACTACAAATTCTTTGTTGCTTTGAACTTCTGCTGCTGGAGTTTTCTTTTCAGAAAAGCACATGAAAAAAAATTTATTCCCATGGAAATCTTTGTCTTGACTGACATCAGGAGCATGCATTGCTATATTTTAGAATAGATTCTCAGAAAACTTGAACTGTCATAGCACAACTTAAGCCAACAGGTTTATGAGATTATATCTATACTGAGATTCTTTACACATTTGCAAGATCAAAAAGTCATATTACTAATCACAAATCAAAAACTTGTGAGGCTATATTGCAGGAAAAGTAGTTTGAAACAGCCTGTCTCACTGGCAAGATGAAGCAGAAGACACTGATCATGCTGGAAGGTGTTTGCAGGTAATTTCACAATATAATAAGCCAGGAAAAAAGGGCCAGAGCTCTTCAGAGGTAGCACATTTCAGAGCAGTGTAGTTATCTTTTTTCTTTTTGGCACTGTGGCATAACCTCAGCCAGCACATTAAACTCAGTCTGAAACACATAACGGCCAGATAGATCCTGATGAATTTGGGCTTATTTTCAAATGAAACCCAAAACTGATTAGAGAACTGAAGACATTTCTAACATGTTGTTTTCCAGATGTTTCATCTAGCAAGGGGAAACTTTGCCAGACTCAAGTTGGACAGGTATAAATCTGAAGGATTGAAAGCAAGTGTTAAATTAAAGATGGGCAGGTCAAGAGCAGAAAGAAAGCCTAATAAAAGGCATAAACAAGACAAAGCACTGAAGTCTAATTCCATGAAATTATTCAGGCCTCCAAATGTCACTGGGTTCAGTTTGGTATTTGTAATCTAAATACCTTCACTGTTTCTCAGCAAGACTTACCAAGCCAACCAACAGTTGATGCATTTGTGTATCAAAGCACAGGTTAATAATGCTACAGCCCATGAAGAATGACAACATGCTGTTGTGGATCAATCCAGGAGCAGGTTGTGGCAGTGTAAAAAGTCAAAACCAACAGGGCAGGTGGTAGAATCGGTGATCAGCAGCTTGGTTATTGTCACTGATGGCACTGCCTTCTGCACATACGTTCAGAAACGGCTCAGTGCTGAAGACTCAGTAGAAAGTAGCTAATTTAACATCTACACCTAGTTTGATTAAGGTTTCCTGAAAAGAAGTCAGTGTTGAATTTTGTATTTGAGTGACATGCTCAGAATGTGGTTGGCTCTTTTAGAGCCATAGAATCCCTGAATCATAGGGTATACTGAGTTGGAACAATCACACAAGGGTCACTGAGTCTTCCCTGGGTAGCCTGTTCCAGTGCTCAAACACTCTCTGGGTCAACAACCTTTTCCTGATATCCAAACTAAACCTCTCCTGACAACTTCCCTTGGATCCTGCCACAGAGAAAAGATCGATGTCTGCCCCTCTTCCCCTCACGAGGAATCTGTAGACTGTGATGTGTAGTCTTCTCTTTTACTGGCTAAACAAGCCAAGTGAGCTTCTTTTATGGTTTCCTCTGTAGACCCTTGACCATCTTGCTGGCCCTCCTTTGGATGCTCTCTAATGGCTTTATATCTTTCTTACACCGTGGCCCCACCACTACGCAGAGGACCCGAGGCTGCCCCAGTGCAGAGCAGGGCGGGACGGTCATGTCACTTTGACCGGCCACCTGCTCCTCACAGTGCTCTAAGGTTGTGGAGTACTGACACATCACAGATGTAAAATTGCTGCTGACAGTGGAAGATCATTAAGCAGAATGATTTGTGACACTGATTTGGTTGACTGACAATGTTACTTAGAGCAGTTTCCAGCTGCCCTGGCTGTTAAAGGGGTATATGTTAGTAGGGAAACAACAAAACTTGGATGCTGACTGAGGTTGTTAGTATTTGCTAAGAGGATCAGACATGGTACTTTATCTGCAGAAAAAATGATAGGCACTTCTTTCTAGGTTCTGATTTCTACACCTTACCGACTTGAAATTTATTTATAGTCTGGTAACAGCCAGGCAGGGAACATCCTGCTTTCCAACAGAAACTCTGAAGAATTTCAGTGACAATGGGATCACACTAAGTTACCAACTCCTCCTTTCCTTTCTCTTGGCTTGCTTACTAGTTGTCTTCTGACTGCTACTACTGGTGTTGACAGTTCCTTCTCTTTAGCTTTTAGAAGTGCATCATCAAATGATTTCTCTCAATTTTCAGACAGGTTTTGGTCCTGCTTACTGCATCACCCACCTACTCTTAAATGTTTATTTATTTGCTGCCAGCTAAGAGGTTGTAGGGATGGACATTTGAGAACACTATGGTACCTGTATCTGGGCATCTTGTCCTAGTTTATTCTTCCAAATGTTTTTACTCTGCCGTTTTTCTCCTTCCCACTGCTCAGTGTGATATAGTATAGGAAATAAGGGAGAGGGAGGATGCTGATATGAAGGTATTTGTTAGTGTAATTTAAAACAAAGTTTGGTATTTAGGAAGTAGCTACATTGAAAATATTTTTCCAGTAATTTCTAGCAGAATGGTGTATTATGAACCAAAAAAGAAACTGTGAGATGGACACAGTGGAATTCAGATAACATTTTATACAGTCCCTTCCCTTTACCATTACTTTTTGTCCTTAGACTTGAGCAGGCACTTAAAAAGTTTATGACATCCACAATGTAAAACCACAACCATGTAGCTTTTGCATGCATAGGCTTTTCATGTGGCCTTGAAATAACTTTATACAAGAAAGCTAAAACATACTATGGAGTGAGTTATAGAATAAAATGGAAAACAAGGATTTGCTGCAGGAGTGAATAGAGCTGAGGTTACTGTGAAATACAGTATGCACTTTCCAGAAGGAATAGTTTTAAAATAAAGGATGGAAACATTATGTTTTCCTCTGCAATAACATAGTTTGGTGGCTGAAGATTCTGAGTAATTTGGTAAAATGTAAATTATGTTTTGTTTTAAGTCAATAGATCAGTCAAATATATATTTATAGAAGGATATCTTTCTCATAGTGCTGTTTATGTCACCAGTATTGCAGGAAAAAAAGGCAACCACCCCTGCTAAAAGCCCTTAAAATATTGGTCAGCTATATTTTAAAGTTATTTACATGTTTATTAATGAATAAAAGAATAGTGGATCTCTCTCTTTCTCACCAAAACCAAATGACTCCACTGTAGTCCTTCACCTTCCTCACTGCATTAGCTGTACAAGCCTAAAGCAAGTAAATGTTTCCTAGACTCAGGACCACATAGATCTCATTTATTTTGTGCAGCCCCTCGAGGAACACCAAGCTGAAGGCACTAAGCATTCTGCCAAAGTCCTTCAGGCTGTTTATTCTTACTTCCAAAGGTTGTCAGAGTTGCATGCAGGAGAATCCTGCCAATGTGAGTGAAAAGAACCACGGCTTTGTGTTGCAAACAGAGAGTCAGATGGCTTCCAGATAAGCCTGTGAAGATTTATACACCACAATTGGTAAGTGTTTAGAAAGTCATGGTGGGCACGTCTGTCCTTACAAAGGAGAGTCACTTGTCTTTTCCAGAAGGAAGAAGTGCAGAGAGGGGTCTAGCAGAACTCACTGTAGATGCAGGATCAAGTATTCATTCTGCAGACTCACTTCTCAGGGCTGAAAACAATATTGTGAGTAAAAAAGCTCCAGCACAGGTAAAATATAAAGACAGTGCTGAGAAATTGCTGCTCAGTTGGGTGATTTACTGTATTATTTGCACAGGAACAGGCAACAAACCATCATGAACTAAACTTTCAGAAAAACAGATTATAGTAAATTGTTCTTTATAAGGATGGGACTAATATTCCCCATGTGTTTGATTTATACACTGGTAACTGAAACTTTATTAAAGGAAAACTGATGAAAAAGGAGGGAGAATTCTTGCCGAGTGTCAGCCAAAACATTTATGTTAGAGGGCTCTCCAGGGAATGGAGTGGCTTCACACAGGTATGATAGAAAAGTTCATGCGCAGAAAGTCTTTTTCAGGGCTTTGTTGCTCTCAGGAACTTGTACAAGGCACCACAAAGCAAATTTATGATCTCCCTGTTGCCTACCCAAAGTGTTTTTTCCTTTCTTTTTTTTTCCTGACCCATTGCTGGAGAAACCTGGGCAGCTCCTGCCTTCTAGAGAGCTTCCCTGACTGAGTGACACCCTCCTTGTCTCTTCATTGAGGCAGTGAGCCTGCAGGCAGTTCCTCAGCACAGTAAATGCTGCTGAGCTTTGGCTACTGGGATGATCCTATCAGTCAGCCTTAGCACTGCTTTATGGTCAATTTAGAAATCCTGCCAGTATATGATGTTCCTCTGGCTCATCTCAACTTTGTTTCCATTCCTGCTGTTCTGGTGAGAATTTGGCCTGGATCTATGGGGAACATATTCTCTACATATGGAAAAACGCCACTGTTATTTTAATATATATCATAACTGAATTATCAAAATTTGGAAAACAATCTTATTAATCACGGTGATGTTGATGCTTAGGGTTCATGATAATACAGAAAAAGCCTCACACTCTCAGAATATTTGTAAGAAATAGCCTTTAACTAATAACCTGTCCCAGAGAAGGGGTTGAGGGTGCATAAGGACTTCAGGGTGGGGACAGACCTGAGACAGCAGATTCCAAATGACCCAAGGGATATTCCATACAATCAATACCATAAGATATCATGCTCAAGAAGAAGCTAGGGAGGTGGCTGGCCAGGGACCACTGTTTGGGGGTTATTTATTTCAGTCAATAAATTCTTCTTGCCTCAACCTATAAGTTTACTTACTTTTACCCATCCAATTTTGTTCCCTTTATCCCACCTGGGGACAGGGAATGGGCAAAAAGCTGTGTGGTGCTGAACGGCTGGCTGGGGTTAAGCCACAACGTGAGCTTCTGCAGTGTAAGTACTTTGACTTGAGAGCTGCAGATATATTACACTTTGGGGTAATGATCTGTCTGTCATGGATCACAGTCAACCATTATACTTTTGAAGTGAAAAATGAAGTGCAATTGAAAAGATTTGTTTTTCCTTCCAACTCGTTTGTACCTCTCTTATTCAGATTATAGAATTTCAATAGCGAGCTGGGAAATATGTTCTTGCAGCTACAGTGTCACACTGAAATAGTGTCCTCTAGATAAGGTTTATTTACTCACTATTGAGTGGTGTGGGATTTTTTATTAAATCAGAATTAGAACACTGACTGTCTCCTGCAATATCATAGACACAGCTGAAATTTAGAGGGACTCTCATGTAAGATGAATCCTTAGGGATGATAACACACCTTTCGTGCCACAGCCTAGCTGTGGGAAGCATTGATACCTGAGAACATGTGGAAGGTGCAAGACAAAAGTTAAAGGAAACTTTAAAAGGAAGCAGACAAAGCAGAGGAGAAAATATAAGTTCATTTTCCTTTCTGTGGAAAATGAAAGGAGTGTAAGTGGGTAATGTACTACCCACCAGTGGCTCTCATGGGCTCCTTTAAAGGTTTTATCATTTCAAGCATGTACCAAGAATTGAACCCTGGCTCCAGATGGAGGCACCTCAATTTGGGGGCTTCAGAACTTTTCTGCAGTGTCTGACACATTCCTATGGGGATGGTGGATAGGACATAGGCCCTGTGGGACCGCCTTGAATATCAAAGACCATGAATGACATCCCAAAGTCTTCAAGAGAGCAGAAGGCACAAGGCAGTGGTCCTGATCATCTCCCACAGCATGTAGCTCTTCACTGTCCCAGTCCCTGCCTTTGCTGTCTGCAAAGGCCTTTCCAGAGACCAGAGACAATGGCTAAAGGAAAATACAAGAGATGTGCCAGTACTTACCTTCTCCATCTTCCCCCGGTTTTATTCTTCTGTACCACTCAGCTTGCCAAATAGCAAAGTAACACTAAAGAGATGTTACGGTATTGAAAATATAGCTTCTGATATAATAAGATTTTAATAACACCATTTATTAAAACGTAGATCAGACTGTGAGAGAATAATCAATAGAGATCCAATAGTTTCTCTTGATTAGCAGTGGCTAGCAAGTCTTGGAAATTATTTACAAACTTCTTTTTCAAAAACATACACTTTTTTGTTTTGCTTTATTCTTTTCTTGGCATTTATAAGAATATTCTCAGCAGAGTAGAAATTGATGTAATAAATGACTACACACAATATGCCGTCAAATGCACAATGTAGCAAACTGCAGGAAATAGAGGACATTCTTCTTTCACCTATAGTAATTTTAGGAGTTGCTTGTAACTATAACAGACACTAAATTTTCAGGGAGAAATGAGATTTTCATGGTGCCTCTTCAATTTCTAGAGCTAAGCTTTTAATATTTTTTCCTGGCATTTGTTTTAAATATAGAGCTTTTAATGATAGCTCAAAAAATTGTATTTGCCTTTACATGATTTATTTATTTATGAATTATTTGATAAGTTACACAAAAAAGACAACATGTACTTTTATTACCCATATTAAATATGCTCAGACTGTACTAAGCAATTCATAAAATATACAATATATCTTATATGACTGCAGTAATTCACAAAGCCATTGTGAGTTTCCCAGAAATTTAAGGGCATGGGGAAAATCAGAATGTCTTGAGCAAATTCCATAAACAAGATGTTCAAACTGATGAGTTTAAATATTAGGGAGGCTTAAACTCAGAGAGACGACATGATGGAATAGCTTGTTAAGCATGCTTAAAGCAGTTTTTACTTCACTTTCTTATTTTGGTACATTTTTATATGTCTGGTTTCCATCAGCAATAAAACATGTCCTTCTCATGCTGTTGATGAGATTCTGCTAATAGAGAGAATCAGAGATGAATTCAACTATTTTTGTAATTTGAGTCTTCTCCCTGTTTGAAGGAGAAAATATTCTATTTTAAACTGAACTTGTGCTGTTGATCTGGTACAAAATCCAGACTTGAGAACCGGGCTCTTGGGCACTGATTCTCCACACAACAGAGCACTTGCATTTGATATTGATGTCCATGGGATCTATGGGTATGCAGAACTTCACAGAATCACAGGAGAGAGCTGGGTTGGAAGGGTCCTCTGCAGATAAACCATTCAATCCCACTCCTGAGGCAGAGTCACCTTGAACAGGTGACACAGGACCATGTCCAGGCAGATCCTGAATGTCCCCGGAGAGGGACACAACATCACCTCCCTGGGCAGCCTGTTCAGTGCTCTGCCACCCTCAGTGTAAATAAGTTCTTCCACATGAGGAAGTGAAACTTCCTGTGGTTTAGTTTACGGCCACTGCTCCTCGTCCTGTCGCTGGGCACCACCGGCAAGAGCCTGGCACCACGCTCATGGCACCCTCCTTGGAGATATTTATATGCACTGATGAGATCCCCTCTCAGTCATCTCCAGGCCCAGCTCCCTCTGTCTCCCCCAATAAGAGATGCTCCAGACCCCTCATCATCTTTGTTGCCCTCTGCTGGGCCCTCTCCAGCAGCTCTTTGTCTGTCGTGTACTGAGTAGCCCAGAACTGGACACAGCACTCCAGCTGTGCCTCACTACAGCCAGACAGAGGGAAAGGATCACCTCCCTTGTCCTGCTGTCCTCACTCTCCCCAATGCCCTCCAGGACACTGCTGGCCCTCCTGCCTGCAAGGGCACACTGACAGCTCTACAAGGTCAGCATCCAGCCTGTGCTGGTACCTGGGATTATTCCTTTCCTAGGGTCCTAGGTGCAGGACCCTACACTTGCACTTGTTGGACCTCATCAGGTTTCTCCCTGCCAACTCCCCCCCATTTGGAATCTTCAGCAAACTTGCTGAGGCTACATCCTATCCCTTCATCTAGGGATATTCTTATTTCTAACAGCTATTTCTCATCATTCAACCTAATCCACAGGGCTGTCAATGTGGTCATATTAGTTTCAGGATATCCTGGGATGTTTTCCCTTGCATAGAACTTAATTAGTCCTTGCAGCCTGCCCGTTCACTATCATTAACTCAGAGAAACACACACACACCCCTACTGCCTGTAAACCATTAATGCTAAAGTGTGGCACCAATCTTTGTGCTATATAACCAGTCTTCTCTTCCATTGTGAAAGTCACTTCCCATGAAAACATGAATTTCCAGCTGTACTGAGAATTACTATTGCTGCAGAAGAGCTCCTGCATCCTTCACTCTTAGCTCTGAGCTAAGATACTGAGTCTTCTCAAGTCTGCTTCCATTCTTCCATTTTGAAATGTATTTTGTGTTTTGCTGCCTTTCTTGTTCACACACTGAGGATTTAAAAGGGCTTTTAATGATAGAAAGGCAGTATAAGTGGGAGAGAGTTCCACAGGAAGTAGCCATCACTGAGCAATTAGAGATCCTGCTTTTTTTCTCAGTGTCTGAGTTCTTCATGCTGAGATCTCAATACTGATTCTGATAATCTGGGAAGTGGATAAAATCAACCAAAGATCAAGAGAAGCTAACTTTGAGACAGACATTTCTTTTTTTTACTGCATTGCTACTGAATACAGCAGGTTAAATAGCAGTATAAACCAGGGTTCTGTAGATGAACTGCAGATAGATGGTAGAGGACTGGGTAATTTGAAAAGTGTGAGTGTTTCTGTTGTTCTTGTCTTGGGAGCACAGAACTGCCCATAACCTTGAGGGAATGGTTATGGTTGGCATATCTGTCATAGCATAGAGCATCCAAAACATTAAGGTCAAGATAACAAGAAAACATCACAACCCAGCTAGCCTCACAGCTGATAGATTGTCTAATTATCTCAGTCCTGGGATGAATAAAAACCAGAGCCATTCCCAGGAGATCCTTTGTAGGAGCTAGGCTGGCAAAGGTTTAGTCATGTATGGCAACACTAGCAAAGATATAATAAGATTAGNAAAAAAAAAAAAGGAACAACAAAACTCCAATGACTACAAAGCCTTGCTACTTCGTCCTTAGGAACACAGTGCATTTGTCAGGTATCTAAGAATAGAAGAGGATGGAAGTCTTTATGTACTGCCAACACTGGTCACTCATCAAATGTAAAGAAAAATGGCTGGTGCCTTTGACAGTCGTTTCTCACAAGTATCCAGGATCTGGGCTGGACTGATTACATTCATGACTCAAAAAATGAGATGCTGGAATTAAACTGCTTAATAGGCAGCAGAGATTATGGTGAATTGATGCCATCCAAGCAGGAGGTTTCTCAATCAATCACACAGAAAGTAAAGAGATGAAGAAAAAACAATCCAGTGCCCACTAACTGTTAGAATGGAAAGCAGCATTAAGTATGCAGCTGCCAGAGTGGCTTCATTAAGGAAAAGAACATTTTCTCCAAATCCTGACTCAGGCTGAACCTGGAAGTAACGTTTGGAGATGGATTATTCATTTTAATTTTCTCCTTTGCAGACAGTGACAAAAATGAGAGTGAAAGGAAATAATTTCTCCCAACCAGTCTGTCAGCGGTGTTTTTCTTGGAGACTGTGACACCTCCTTAGAGCTGCAGTTACACTGCTCTAATTTATACCAGAGTTAGGACACCTAAATTTTGGAAACTTTGGAAATAGTGTTACGAGGGATATTTTTCATTTACCACTTCATGCGCTGAGGGCAGAGAAGGGACAGAAATACTGCCCAAAGTTTTTTTGCTAACACATTTCTGTTTTAAGTGGTAATGGGCTATGGGCTGGGCATACAGGACCCACAGGTCAAGTGAAGCTTTCTGATTCTCCCAAGGAAAAGTGAAAATACAGTCTCTAGAGAGGTGTCTGAAATTTGTGACTGTTTCTAGAAACATCATTTCTTGTATCAGGGGATATAAATGGCAACTAAAACTCCTTCCTCCCTACCTTCTAGGAGAATTTGTGCATGGGACTTTATATTCACCTGAATCAAGAACAGTTTGTAAAAGGACCTCTGGAGAAGACATAATTGCAGAACTCTGCAAAGGACAGAAAAAATTGAAGAAGAAGAAAAAAAAACGTATGGAGGTTTTAGGCTAGGAAATTAGTAAAGGGGTTTTTAATAAATAAAAGGGGCAAGGGAGAATTCTTTCCTGCAGGAAATGAAGAAAGACCCATTCAGGCTTCCTGCATGTCGAAGACAAAAACCTAGAGAATAAAGAGATATTTTTAGTGTGATGACATTGGAGCTGATGCAAGTACTAATAGCTTGAGTACTACATCACAGGAGCACAGGATTGCTTAGGATCATGCTGATAAGATCATCTATCAAATTACAGAACTGTGGAACAAAACATGGTTTGTTATGATTGAGGTTTGTTATGATTCTGTTTTTTGGAGGTGCAGTGACAGAGTTGTGTTCAGGCTTTACTTTAGACTTGTGTTTACTTGGGCCATTTACAGTCAATTGAGCTGTAAGGCTGTCCCTGGTCATTTGGGTAAAAAAAAAAA
>VXBR01003723.1:445478-536260 GCA_013400215.1 Cisticola juncidis | reverse complement strand
AAAAAAAAAAAAAAAAAGACAACCTAAGGGTTGTCTTTATTACATTTTGACATTGCATGTGCTGGGAGCTACCCTACCTTTGGCAGCCTTATGTGCACCTAACCTTATCTTTGACCTCACTTTTCCTGGGAGACAGCCCTTTACTGGCTAAAGAAGTGGAATCACAGCATTTTCCCCAAGCACAGGACCTCTAAAGAAAGATGGAGAAGGGTTGGGGGGTGACAATTAGTCAGGGTCTTTTGACAGAGGGGAACTGGCTAATTTCAAATGCCATTTGTCATAGCATAGAAACACCTGTAGAATGAGCTGGGATGATAATCCTACAAAAAAAAATCTCACTTCCCCTCTCCATGTTTTCCACATATGTGTAGAGCGGTCACAGGTGGTCTGTGGAGGGCAGGGTTTATTGACATATTTCTAATAAACATAGTCTGCTATTAACTTATACCCTATAAATTGTAAGGGAGAGCAAGGCAGGAAGCACTGCTGGACTTGTGGCTCTATGCAGCATACAAGATGCTGAGGCCATGATATTCTAAGTATCTCCTTCCTCTCCTCAGTAAGTCACGGAATGTTCATTTGGACCTTAACTATGAAAGTCTACTAATTAACCCTAATTAACTCTAATGTATTATGTTTGCACATTTAAATTATGAAGATAAGTATAAACCCCATGTGGATACACAAATAGGTGTGTAATATCTACAAACATAATCTTTTTAATTGCAAAGCTAGCTAAGCTGCAATAAGATTTCATGTTCTGGTTTGTTGTATCTGTTTTATCTGTTTTCTTATTAAGGGTGAGGAAGAAAATGCAGCTTATTTCTGTACTCCAAAAGCTGAGACTATCAAGACTTCTACTGTGGACAAATTCTGATGGCAAAGAGCNATCCATCCATCCATCTATCTATCTCTGCTTTTACCCCTTGTGATCTGCTGGAAAACACCAGGTAAAGATGGTATATTTTGAGTAGGATTTAGCTGGAAATGTATCCAAATCACTGTAGTAAGTCACCCCTTGGGCTCAGCATTTCAAACAAGTTGGGCACATTCCCATTGGTCACCTGGAAGTAAACCATGTTTTTAGAGGTCTGTCTTTGAACACACAAGCACTGCTCCTGAGAGATGCTAATTGTTCCAGGTTCCTGCCTCGTTCTTGTGCCTGTTGCCTTGAGTTAACTATCAATTTACCGGAGTAAAAGCTGATAAGAAAAGTGACCTAGTAAAACACACAATAGATAGCTTACACACCCACTTGGTGCTGAACAAGTGAAATAAAAGAGACTTATTTTTCATAGACAGCTCTTGTTTCTTGTAGATTGTGCTGCGCTTGGCAAAGTGGTGTTTATGGAAAGTGTGCCCTGCTAGGATTACACATGCAGGTGCCAAAGGGCCTGCTTTTACTTGGAAACATTTTCTGCTGTATGGAATTACTATAGCCTTGAGCCATACACTTGGTAAACATCTGTCCTCTGCAGATGACCTGGCATCATGAGCAGAGTCTCATTTTAGGGGCTAAAAGTCCTCCCTTTCCTTTAGGGGATTCACTGCTCCTAATGTGTTCCCAGAAGAGGTTTGTCTCTCTTGGCTGAACCATCAAGTGGACAATTTTGGCAGTCTCCCTGGTGATCTTGTCCTGTATTCATCATGCATCATGCATTTTGTGATGGCTTGCTTTCTTGAACACATCTAAGAAGTAACTGGAAACAGTGTCATTCTTACTACTGAACATAGATATCTTTTCTAGAGTCTCTGGGGATGAAAACACTGAAAATACAAAACGGCAAATAGCTGTAAATAATTATGGGCAATATCAATTAGTGTAGGCAGACAAATATTTAATTTTTAAACATGGCAAACTGGTATAATCCTCAAAGTCTGGTAGCCTACATTACAACTCTGTATTTGCCTTGCATTTCTCTTCACTGCCGCCTTCACTTTTTAGTGTATGAAGACCACCCTGGTGAAATTCTACCTTCTTCCATCAGGAAAGATAATCTTACACTTGTGAGATTTCCCTGGTGCTTCTGAGGGATTATTTGAATTTGCTTTCAGAGTTCTTTATATTCCTGTCTCCTAAGGAGAGATCATTTTTCATAGAAAACAAAGTCTTCTTCTTTGTCCAGTCTACTTCTAAATGAAGAAACCCAGAATCTTTTAAACAGACAGGTAGAAAAGTATCTTCCATCTGTGTTAACTATGTGTCACTGTTCTGGAGTCCCAGCTTCTTTCTCCTTGACCAAATTACAGTTGTTTTCAAAGAAATCAGAGCTTTCTGAAATTTATGTCAACAAATGTGTGTACAAATATGCATAAGGATGTGTAAGTGTGCAAATTTCTGTCGATTACAACTTTTTTTAAGAGGTTTTTTTTTTAAGCAGTGACAGGGAAAAGCTATTTTCACTTTAACTCAGTCATTTTTAATGACTGCAACTATGGTTTCAGTGCTTCATACTACTCATTTTAGACATACATTGGGGATGAAGCTGGCAGGCAAATGAGAGTGTAATGGATTAGGCATTAGAGAAAACTGGAAATTACAAATAAAGTTAGGTATTCCATGTGTTTTTTTCTCCTCTGTGTAACTGTACTACCATTTTGAAGCCATCTGGTTTTTAACTGTGAGCTATCTCTTCAAGTTTGCCAACATTAAAATTAATAGTTGAATAATTTTTAAAAACTTGACCTGGTTTAAGACTATTTCCACTTTTATGAATAAATCTTCAGATAATCAGAGATTCCAGATGAAGCATTCAATACATTTTCTGGAAGGGGAAAATGTTATGATTCAGCTTTACAATTTTCTAAATGTTTTACAGCAGACAGTAAATGAAGCTATCTTTGACTGACCCATACAGCAGGTACAAGTAATATACACCAGGCTGTGCATTCATCAGTCAATGCTTTTAAACATATAAGAGTTATGGATTTTTATATTTCTTTACATTTTTTGGGATGTCAATTATGTTGACTCTGCTGTGAAACTGCATCCATTTCAGGGGTGCTCTATACGAAACTCAGTAGCTTTGGGGAGACTCTTTGAAAAGGACACATTACCAGAGGGATAAAAATCAATACAGTGCAGATTTAACCAGCCCTAGGAGTGCAGGCTTGGCATGGAGGATGTCAAAAGGACAGGAGAGCCTGAAGCTCTCCCAAAGGGGGACTGGTGAAAAGATGCTCTCTAATGAAGAAAGCTTTCAGCTGCTGGACTATTTTCAGGAACACTGAGATGGAGAAATCATTAAATTGTCTTGAACTTTTCTTAGACTTTGGATTTTATTTTTCTCTCTCCTTGGTAAGATCTTTGGTTGCATTGCAGTCCCTGGCAGTCTTTAGAACTGGAGAAAAACAGCACTCTTTCATGTTGACAAAGAAAAGGCAGAAAGAAAAAAGGCTTTTTTATCCATTTTCTTTGTGATGAATGAAGATGGCTAAAAATTATACTTTAAATTTTTCCTGTTTTGATTTTCTGCATTAGAAATTCATTTGAAATTTATACTTACTTTTTAAAAGGCTGTTGGAATGATTGAAAACCAGACATAAAAAAGTGTGTAGGCGATTAACATCTGTTTGACTGGAACAGTTGGTAGAAAAATGTTCTTTGTCAATGTTCACCAATCCTATCTTTTTAAATGTGGCTAAGAAAATGATCTTGTACTTAATCTTTGAAGCATGTAAATAAATAAGACATAAACTAAAAAAGGCCTGTAAGTAGCCACTTAAAGCAGAGAAATCCAAGCAGTAGCCAATATATGACTTGATATTTTCAAGGCACAAAAACACCAAAATAAATATTACTTCAAGCCTTATTTCAATTGTTTTTATACATTATACAGTAAGATGAAGAAACCCAAGCATATTTTTATTATCTTTGCTGGTTATATTTCAAAACTGTTTTTATACAGGCAGTCATTGAAGAGGTAAGTAGTTAGGATAATGTGTCATTGTGAAATAAGTGTTCTGGCTAGGAAGTAGTTTTGTATCTTGCAAGTGTGCAGATAAGGAAAAAATCTTGTCAGGGGATGGTTCTTTATTAAAAATTTAAAGCTGTACTTGCTAGTTAAAAACATGATTAGGAATCCATTTTCTCATTTTACTCAGTGCTCTCGCCTGAGTTGTACTGCTCAGATCTGTTGATAAGGTCTCTCTTCTTGCTATGTAACGACACAGGTTCTCACTGTGCTTCATTTTCCTACTCAGACATTGTGGCACACAACAGGCCTTTTAAATAATGCCAGTGTTTTCTATGAGGTCAGTGAAGAGTGTTATTCACAACCCTCTTTAGGTCAGGCAGCAGAGCAATGCCTCAAATTATATGTATAGTCATATATTTTTGAGAGCTTAGTGGGATTTTTATACTGATTATTAAACTGTCCTTTCTGCTGAAAGATTCTCCCGAGAAAGGATCAACAGCCCTTGTTTAGATGATGGCAGTAGGTCACTTACTGGGAGCAGCTACACAGGCATGGACAGGAGGTATGCTGAGACGTCTCTACTCCCGTCTAACACTGCAGCTGTACAGTTCCTTGCCCTGTGATGCAGCTGTAATCCTGTCCAACTTCCACCTCCTCCTTCCTCCCACTTCCCATTGGGATTTTTTCTTTTGTTTCTGATTTTATGGACACCGTTATCACTGTGTAGAACACCTTTTGCCTTTTGTTTTCCATTTTAATTTTATTTTAGGACACTGTCACCCAATGGAATAGCTATATAACTGGTCCATACTTCAGCGACATTCCTTTCAAATATCATTCCTAAATTATGAAAGCTGCTGCTTAAACAACATTGCTCACAAGGGCTTGCATTGCATTTTGAACAAAGGAATCATCAGTGGGGCTCTTGCTAGCACCATATCTTTGAGAATGGTGTCAGCAACATTGGTTATAGCTTACAACACTCTCTTGTTTCTGTAAAGGTAGAAGATATACAGGCTGTGCTGGGCCAGCCATACAACCATCCCTGTTTGCAGCAAGAGGCAGCCTCCCTTGTGTGCTGCTGTCCTTTCAGCATGTCTGAGCTGCTAGGGTTGAGATCTAACACGCTGTCATATGGAAAAAAAGCCTCTTTCTTCCTAGTCAAAGAACTGTATTTCTTTCTGGTCAAAGAACTCTGGGATAAAGCTGCCACCTCCAAACCTGGAGAGGAAGGCTTCTGCACCCCTGAGCACCTGGATGCACATGTGCACTTAAGAATTTGACTTCCAAAGGGTCCTTTCTGTGTCTTAGTCCTCCTAAGCTATGCGAAATGACAAAGCACAGACATACTTTTACCTTCCTCCAAAGCATTCCCGTTATCATTTCCTATAGCAGAATTCTGGGAAAGACTTTTTCCTGTTCACCTTTCCTGATCCTTTCAACTTGTCGATGGGCCAATCCAGGAGAACAAAACTGTCACAGCATAAAATCACATGAATGCCCTTGCTTCTTTAGAATAAAGCTCAGTTTATCTTGGTAGGCTGTCTTTAATGGGTGTATGGGGAAGAAAAACAACAAGACAAGCATCCTTCAGATGCCATTCCCAGATTCCAGGCATTCTTCAGATGCCAGGGTACCCTGAGGCTGTTGAGTTTGATCAAGTGCACCTCCAATATTTTTGCACTCATGACATACTTTGGCAAGGAATTCCACCAATCAGTTCTACCATATTGCATAAAGAAAGTCTTTATCTTCGCTTTTATCTGTCCCTGACTAACTTTGTCTTATGGCACTAGCTCTTGTGCTGGAGGAGACAGTGAGGGTCCAGTCCTTGTCTGGCCCTCTGGAAGATCTTTGAATTTTGAAAACCTCGGGTGTATCTCTGTTCAGGATGTCTCCTTGCCAGCTGAAGAATGCAGTGTCTTGGGTTGAAAAATGTAACCAAAAATGTTTATTCTATTTTCATCTGTTGAAACCAGTTGGGAGGTATTGTTCTTTATCTCTTGTAACTCTAGGGGGGGAAGAGAGCGGATGCCTTCTGTTAATGGACACCTGATAACACCAGATATGGCAGTGCCTCCTTATCTCTTCCTCCACCCATCCTCCTCCCAGGGATATCCCCTGTGAATGGGCCATTTAAGGCCTCTCACACGACTGATAACATCACCTCATTCCATTGTGAGATGCTCCACCCAGTGGGAGGAGCCAAAGCCTTTCCACCGGGATGAAAACCTGCAATCCCAAACACTAATGCAGCCTCTTTTTTTTTCTTTTTTCCCCCCTTCTTCTCTATAGCATGGTCTCTATGTCACAGAACAACATCTGTTACTCCAGGAAGACTTATTTGGACTGCTTCCAATCCCGACAACAGGGTGTCAGGTCATATCTCTGACTCTGTCAGGATTTTCTAGGACACTTGTTTGTTTGTTTGTTTGTTTTATGTACTACTGCACTTCTGCACTTGTATTTTTTTTTTAATATTCCTAGTAAAGAACTGTTACTGCTATTTCCATTTTTTTGCCTGAAAGCTCCTAATTGCAAAGTAGTAATAATCTGGAGGGATGGGGTTTTTACATTCTCTATTCCAAGGGAAACTCCAGTTTTCCCTGACAGATACCTGTCTTTCCAAACCAAGACATCCAGCTTGTCCTTGGAAGTGATTATGTACCTTGAATTTCCTTGGTGTCTTCCCCTGAGCCTTTTTAAGCACTACCACATATTATTTGTACGTTTTTCACCCATGGTAACCAAAAGTACCAAGATGTGGGTGCTACCTGGCTGGACATTTTGGCTTTAGTTCTGTGTTCCTTTTCTTATAAATTCTACTTTTTCTGAGCTGCCTGCAGTGCTGAACCAATATTTCCATAGTATTGTGGATCACAGCCTCTGCCCTGACTCCCCTTTCCTGACTTACTGTAGATTTTTGTCTGAAATAACCCCTACAATAACTAGGTGTGAAAGCTCTGTACACCACCCCCCATGGCTCTGTGTGTGCATCTGCTGGTCCAAGTTCCTGTCAATGTGCTTGGATAGCTATAGGGCAAAGTCTATGGGCTTATGTCTGTTTTATACCTTCCCCCACAGAAGCTCTGAGATTAAATAAATGTATATTTTCTTATCCAGTTCTCAGGCACTGAACAGGCAGAAGACTTTCTGCAGTGTGTGTGGAAGTGGACTCAAGGCCAGAGAAAAGGATGCAGGAGGATGCTGGGTCATGGAGACAGCCAGAGAGTGGGTTATCATAGAGAGAATCAGTCTGGAAGTGAGGACATTGCCCACCACATCCTGTGCCCAACCCTGCAGAAAGCAGCCTTACACTTTCTCACAAAGAAGCTGGAGAAATCCCAAGTGATACATTTTTCTATTCTGGGAAATTATCAGTCTATAGCCACCCTGTTCTTATATCCTTCCCTAGCTATCTGTTTTGTAGCCCTGTTAGAGGCATTCTTCTGTTTGTTTCTTGGCTGCAATGCAGCAGTATGTATCCTCACTAAACCACCTCCATTTTGCTGTCTCTGTAATAGGGGGAGAGAAATACACGCTTTCTTGCCAGCATTCTCCTCTGCTGTCTCAGATCCATGTGATTGTATCATAAGAGCAGCTTTTTCATGGTCTGTTGCTTGTGCTTTGGTTCTAATTATAAATAAGAAATACATCAGAATCCACGATTGCTCTTTATTTTCTAAGTGACTTGCTAATTTCCAAACTTCAGAAAAAGTCAGTTTCCTGTTAAAGTCTGAGTCCCCTTGCTCATTCCAAATTTTCTGTATGTTGTAAATACAATGCCAGCCAGTTGTCAGGTGCAACTGCTCTGTGAGCTCCTTTTGATTGCTACTGCATGCCTATATATATGGTAGCTAGCTCCTGTGTCCTTGCACTGTCTGCTGTATCCACTTTATTTGAGACTGGAAATATTTTAACAGCAGGCAAGTGAATTTTTTTATGGACATTTCAGAGAAGTCATAACTCAACCCCCCTAAAATATTTTCTTTTCTCTGTAGTGCAATAAAACATCCTCCTTTTTTATATAGCTGGAGTACTGTTGGATTCGGGTAGAAACTTTTCTCATATTTCTTTGGCTCTTTTGTGAGGTTAGAAGTAAAGGTAAGTAACTGAAACAAATTCCACAAAACATAAGTGATATATAGGAGGTATGAAATGCAGAGATGACTGTTCCATATTTTAAGCCTGTCTCTCTAAAAACTTGCAAAATATTTGCATCTGGAAACAGATAATTTGCTTTTAGTCCCAATACAATATATTAGAGCAGACCCACACCCATTGCTAAATGGTAAGTATTTGAATTGCATCTTCTTGTTCCTGGAAGCTTTATGTTGCTTTGATTATATCATCTAGGATTTTTGTGGTTAGTTTGCTGCATTGTTTGGTTGGGTTTTTTCCCTTTTTATTTTTAAAAAATTATTTATTTTAATATTTTTTCCCCAAATGCAGAGGGCTCTGATTAATAGCATGATTAATTTCACCAACACCTAAACTTGGACATATTTCCATAGACTTGGTCTGTAGCTAGCTGTTGTAACAACTGTCATTAATTACTGTAAATGGGATCCTCAGAAACAACATACATCATATCCATTTTTATCTGTTACACACCTTGGTATAAACCTCCAAATCCTCAAATATAACTCCAACACTTTGGGAGGGAGAGGAAGATTTTGACCCTTGGAAGAGCAATCTGTGAGTTTTGCACAGCCTGCAGGAAATACAGCTGTGGCAGAAAGAAAGCCTCATTTTAAAAAATATGTATAAATTATTTTTGTTTAACTAGCTTGATGTCAGGTCTAAGACAGGGGTATCTCTGTTATTCGGGTTGTGACTCCTGCTCCTCCCACAAGGAGCAGGAGGTAGTGAGACTGCCGTCACTCATTTTTGTGCTGTACCTTGGAGGCAGTCTGAGGATGCACAGAAGGGTATCCAGGAGTAGGTCAGCTGTGCTCTGTCAGATCACCAAGCCAACCATGCCCTGGGGAGGGTTTTGTGGCTGCCATGTGGCTGCTGCTGGGGCTGCAGCACTGAACCCTGCATGGCTGTGCAGCACAGAGAGAGCTGCACTGGCTCTGCCGACAAGTAACAGCTGAAGCATGCACCACTTCTTTTGGGGCATTTCATGGATTTTGGCACAGTTGTGTCCTGTCTGCTGTTCATGGACCACTGGTTTTCCTTGTGCCTCTGTAATCTTGAGGGATGGTATAGGCAAGGCACATAAGGGAATGCTAGTCCTTGTCTGCAGGTACAACCTACTTACTTGGGGTAAAGAACACCACCACCAAATTTGTAATGTTTAGATCCTTTGAAGGCATGGACTTTATGAAAAGTGACACAGCCCTCCAGAGGGTCAACAACTACATATTTTAAAAAATAAAATAAAGATGGAAATAGGCACTGAGGATTCTACTCAAGTTTTGTGCAGAACCACAGCTGATCATAGCACAAAAGATTTCTCTGACAGCATCTAGTGATTTTTCTTAAGGGCACATGAATCTTTTGTTTCCATGATTATGAGAAACTAAGGGTGAAATAAATGAAAAAAATAGATATATCCTCTAAAAGCAAAACAGCTCATCCCCACATATTTTTTCTTGTATACTCTTCTGTAGTACTTCTCTTTTCCAAGATAAATGTGCTGCACAAACACACAACTAGGACAGCCTGGCTTGAAGTCTTTTCAACAGAAAAACAGAGAGTGAACTGCCAAGGGAAACGTTTTCTTCCCAAACTTGAGGGGAGCCTTTCCAGTTAAGATTTGTATGTTACTAACTGTGACTCACACTAAAAAGCCTGTCAAAGATAATAAATCAACAGAAAAGAAGTATGGTCAAAGAAAAAGTAAAGTCATAAAAAAAGAATTAATTTCAAAGCTCACCTGCTAGTGCCTGGTACAACACAATGCTTCTTTACCATTACAGCTCAGCATACTGATCTGAGAGCTGAACCTGCAGAAACAGTCACTTATTGAAAAAAAAGTTGTCATTAAAAAATAAGTAATGAACAAAGATCCCCGAGCTATGACACAGCAGCTGCCCAAAGTCAGCATAGGTATTTTCAGAGGAAATCAAAAAAGGAGACAGAAAGGGCAAAGTAATTATGCAACCAATTCTTTTGTTTCAAACGCACTGATGTTCCAGTGATGTTCTCAGATCCTATGAAGATCTTATCTGAAGATCACATTTTGTCAGAATATTTTGATTGTAATTGCCAGAAAAAGATAAAAGCACACAGATTCGGTCTTTATATATTCCTTTTCCGTATGCTACCAAGAATTTAGAAAATAATTGGGTTGTTTATGGGTGTTGTTGCTTTATCTTTTTTTTTCCTCAAATGTTAATTTATAGAAAACAAAAGCAAGCTAAACTTTACAAAATATATACCTGATTTTGGGGTTAGAGATGCAAGATGTGAGATGCCTCTTTTCACTAAGATGAGAATATATAGAAATACTATTAGATCAAGATGAGTCTGTATTTTAGATATCTTCCTGACAGCAGTCATTAGCAATTCATAAGGAAATACCTCATTACACAAATAACATATAAATTATCGGGTAATTCAAAAATGCTTCCAACTCATTAGAATAGACTGATTATAAATCATATTTCTTTCATAACATCCTTTCTTTATCCATAATGACATTGAACCTGAGTTTCATTCTGATGAAACTTCATTCGTTCCCCTGATGTCCAAATATAAGGGAACTTTGCACAGTGTTTCCTCCAGCTGTCATACCAGACTCTAGATCCAGAGATGCTGCTTCCTTTTTTAGATGCCACTGAAGTGGGCTGATAAGTGAATAAATTCTTACATAAGCAAATGTGCTGACTTGGAAATGGACTACCTGTATGGATAGGCTTCAGCACCTGCATGAAGCTACAGCAAACTTTCTGGCACTTTGTAGTTCTTTTGGAAAAGTTGAATCAAGAAGCTTCTCCTTCCTCAACCCTCCCCCATCGATTGAGAATCTGCAATGTTTATTTTCCTTTCCACTTGAAATCAGAGCTTTGGCTCATTGGGATGGTCTCCAAATAGTGTTCTTTGAACACTGAAGAGCTGCCAGAAAGAACAGCAGCAACCAGATGGAAAGAGTTCTTGGAAACAGATTTCAGGAAAGTTCAAAAAGGGAACTCTGAGCCTGCTCTCCAGGCTGCATGGAATGTGCCTACATGAGATGCGCAGCTGTAGTGAGATCCACATCATCCAAACTGGGTATCTCTAGAAGGGTGCTAGGGGGCCATACCTGATTTTCATTTGTAGGGAAAATGGAGTACAATTGTTCCTTATTTCTGCTAGAGAATTGCCTGATGGGAAGTCAGGATAGACATGAACCCCTCATGGTCCTGGGCTAGGATTTTGGAAGCACTCTTGGGGCCGAAGAAGTACACAGAGACACAGCCACATAAAATATTTTGACTTCACTGAGAGTCAGACTTTTAGCTTTGCCAAGGAAATCTAGAAATTATGTTGAATTGGGTTAATGCAGCAAGTCTTTGGCAATTAGGGCCTGCATAGGTGGCCTCTGTGGGAAAAGGCCAGGGGTGTCTCATTTCAGACACATGCAGTTCAGGCTGGCTCTGAAATGAACTGCTACAAGACAGCAGAACCCATCAACAAAGCTGAAAGTCCCTCTGTGCAAATGTCATTGTGAAAGAGCAGAACACACCATACAGGCAGAGGAAGAAGGGGAAAGAAAATGAAACAATGAGAAACATCAGAAGGAACACCAAGCTGAGAAGATGAAAAGAATGTTCTTCACAGCGGAATGAAGATGACCCCACAAAGGGTGATACACGTAAGCCCACATTGGAGCAGATACTTCTCCTGTTGTACTACAACCCAAAAAGTCAGATGTTCGTGTATGGAAATTATGTGGGAAAAAAGGAGCAACAGAGAGAAAATGCTACATCTTCACCCTGACCACCTGCACCCCCTGTTGCCTCTCTGAAGCTGTGACATATATAACCTGTGACAACAGTAAGGTGGGTGGAGAGATGTCTGTAATAAAACTAAACATGGAAAGAAGGAAAGGTGTCTACATTTTTTTTTTCTGTTTTGCTGTTCAGCAATACCCAAATTGGTACCAAATTATTTAGATAGTCAGCAAAATAAGTTCTTCAAGGTTGAGTCTGTTTTGCTGGTAATGGAAACTGTAAAATTATATTTCCGTTCTTAACTGAACCTACCAGTCTTCTTTTCCCTGTTCTTCCTATTTTCTCCCCCCATCCTGCTGGGGTGAGGTGTGGAATATCTGTTTGAGTATATGTGTGGGTGCTTGAGTGTGAGTGGAGGCTATACCACCACAAACATATCCCTTGTGTCTAATGTCTTTGTTTATCTATTCCCCATCTCTATATGACTTTCCATTTGAAAATAAAAGATTGCAGTCGTGATAAAATGTTCAACAATATCTATAATTAGAGTTCTCTCATTAATCGCTAAGCAGCAAATTCCCAGTTTTGCAGTGGACATCTCTTGACAGCATAGCACTCTGTCATTATTGACTAGATGAAGTAATCTGTCATTTACAAGTCACAAATAAAGTTGTGTTGAAATTGTTAATAACAGCCATGCAGAAAGATACAATCTATCCCTCTCCTATGCCAACCAATGGATATGAGTCCCATATAGAAATAAAACATTTTAATGCACAATTTTATATTATTTTATAATTTTAAGAATTTTGCTGACAAAAAAATTAATATACTTTTCTCTGCAATTTGCAATTCTGGTGATGAAAGTGAAAGGATGCTGATGGAGTCTGAGGATGCAGAAGAAGAAAACATTTGGTTAAAGAAAAATATTGAATTAAAATTAAAGCAAAAAATTGCTTAAAGATACTAATGAAAAACTTCACCAACATCTTTGTAAGCATCTAGGCTTCTCTCCAACAAAACTCAGAACCATCTGCTTGGTTTCTGTCAAATGTTACATCACTGAAAGCTGTGTATAAGTCCATGAGGTTAAGCATGTGCTTAAGTGTTTTACTTGCAAGGTTACAGCATCTTTTCAGATACAGAATGGAATTACATCACCATGGCCCTTCAGAATGTAAGCCTGAGCCATTGCCTGCTAGGTTGGAAGCTGGGCTTATTCATGTGATTGCAATGGTATTGCCTTGACAGCATTCAGGAATGTATTTGACATAAACCTCTGTATAGAAGAAATTTCTTAGCTGAATACAGGTGCCTCTGAGTTTCAGAGCTCAGTTCTGAAGCTTTTTCTCCATGGATGGCCATGAAGTACATTTAGCCATGTAATCATTTCAAGCAGCTTTGTAACTGCTGCTCTTTGCAAGTCAGATTATACCTGATCTGAAAAAGTAAAAAGCCATTGTTTTACTTCAGGTCATTAGAGCTCTAATTGGCCATTACCTAATCAGAAACTTATATCCATTATTGCTGTTATAAATCTTTCCTCTCTTTTTTCCTTTTCTTATTAACCAACTGGAAATGAGAGAAATCTAGCTAGAACTGGATATCTACTTCAGATTTTTTTGCATTTCTAAATGATTTGGTGTCCAGTCGGGAGAGGGGATTTCCTTGAGTACTTAAAGTGTTACTTATGTTTAGGTTTGAAATGTTTGCATCAGGACAGTTGAGTTATATTCACTAAAAAAGGATTTGGAGTAGATATTCAATTTTCTGTATGTTGTTGTGAGCAGTCAGTCATTAAAGATGGTGTGATAGCCAAAGCCAAAACCCTGAATCTGGAAACATTTGGATTTTATCATACTGTTAAAGAAGGAGGGTGTATGTGAGAAAGATTGATGCCAATAAAAACAATGAATCTCTGGCAAGGGAACTATTTGAAAAATAGTTTCCTTGGAAACAGCTTTATGCTTCATACATGCTATCTTTGAGATAACAGCTTTTTCTTATCAAAACACCCACATGGCAAAAAGTACCTGTTTGTATTTTCTCCCTCTGTTTCAGGGAGAAAGAAAGGTTACAAGAAATTGATAAATTCAGAATATTTTTCCTTTCTTCTGACCTGTTTTTTTTCTGGTACAATTGTTTTCCATCCCAAAAGGAAATGCAAGAAGGTTTATGTATGTCAGTCCTGCAGCTTAGCTCACGGTACTGGTGGGAGTTAGCATTTAAAGGCTGAGAAGTGGTTTATTGTCTCTGAACATGTTTCATGATAGGGAAATGCCACAGAACGTGTTTCTAGTGCTTGATAGAGTCTTTTGCAACTAAAACAATTATTGATGTTATAATTATGTCCCAAAGGCAAATACAAGTTTTAATTTCCGATGGTGACAACTGATATCAACTTTGATTTCCTCGAGCTTGCTCATGGATATCCTTTGAGTGCCAGGAAATATGTGGATGCAGTTTAATGAATCGTGAACCCTGAAAAACAAACAAATCTTTCCAGAGCAAATGGAGGCAGAAACAGATTTGCGTACCTTTTCTTTTATGTAGAGTAACTTGAATGAACTATAATATTTATGAAGATATGAACATGTATTTTCTTTAGAAGTCAGGCATGCAACATTATTAGGCCCCAAATTTTTACAGTAAACATGGTTTTAAGTCAGAAATTACATTACAGCTGCTGTCCTACCTGCTGGTACCTGTGCAAACCTGAAGGATTTGTGAACTGTGAAGCAGCATGAATTCAAGAAATGGCCTTAAGTGAAAGCTCCTGCAGATTCCTATAATAGAAGTCGGCTCTAATTTTATGGTGGGATCCCAGTTATCTTCCAAAGTTTTGGGATGAGTATAGTCTGTGTACTTCTAGAGTGGAGTATCAGTCTCTGAACTACCTTCATCGTTTTTATCTTAACAATGCTTGGTTTCTTACAAAAACTTAGCAGTTTAAAATTTTGCAGTGGGATTCATCATACCTACCATTGGCTATCTAAATAGAAAATATTTTTTCTGAGATGTCTGCACTGTTTCCACAGTAAAGGATGTGTGTCAACCATCTCCAGAGGATAATTCCCTACACAGTGGTTATATAAAGCAACCTTGCTAAGTCCCTCTCAGACGTGCCTCTTTCTTTCCTGTGGTGGGGATTGGAGGCTTGATGACTCAGTTGGACTAGATAACAAAGTCTAAGACCTGAAATATTTGTTCCTCAAGACAGGGCCCAGGGAACAGGATGATGATGATGACCCTGACCTCTCACACTCCGCAGCATTGATCCTGATTTCATAAAAATAAATCAGTCCAAAAGAAAAGCCAAACAGAAACAACCAAATCAATAGTATAGTTCTCTTTGATGATGTACCCAGAAATTAATTTTTGCTATGGAAACCAAATCTTCAGTATTAAAATACACATCTTGAAAAACAGTTCTGTTTTGGTTTAGTCTCCTTGTCTCAGAAATTGTAAGTTATTTTCCATTGCCTATTCACAATAATTCATGATAATTTAGTTATTGAAATTCTGCTGGGTATCTGAAAAAGGAAAAGCTTCTGAGTGAAAATTAAACTGGTCAATACATGTAAACCAAATAATATTTACTATGTTTGAAACAGGTGGGGTTTTTTATTCTGAGTCTTTTGGTCCAGTGAACCACTGGACAGTAAACATAAAATAATATAGCCAATTCTAATTATTGAAAAACAGGTGCATTGCAGTCTTTATTGGAAGTAAAACCAAAAATGTGCTTAATTATGTGTCAGTGAGAGAGCATATCTAATGCTACTGAGAAATAGAAATAGCAGTATGTGATTTAATTGTCCTTTATAAGTCATTTCTGTTTACAGCCCCAAAATTTCTGGTGATGACTTTTCTATATTTTTTGTTTCCTTAGCGCTATTTCATATATAAGGGAAAAAAAAAAAAAAAAAAAGAAAGCAAAAATGGCATAAGGAAAAACAGCAAATTGATTCAACTCTGAGTCATGTAGATACAAAACACAGCTTGGTAGCTTTGTGTTATTGTCTAAAAATTCAGAGAAACTTGCAAGTACTGATTTTTTTGAATTGATTATGCAAATAACAGTGACTCATGCTGACCTGTCTTTTCTTTGGCTTTATGGCTTTGCAGCTTCTTGCTTTGCCTTGGTAAAAATAATCAATTAGTTCAGTCTGGTTTATAGGTTTTAACACAAGCATATTCACTAGATGTGAAATCTGTGACTTAACTATAAACTTTATACTGGTTGTAAGGAGAGTTGTACAAAACTGGGTTTGGCAGAGCGAGTCCAGTCATGGAATCTTTGAAGAAAAAATGCTCATTTTGTTTTTTCTTCCCTCAATATCTGTAGTTTCTCATAGCATAGTTACTATTAACTTTCTTTGTATCTTTTGTTAATCTAGATATGTCTCATTAGAGGCACAATCCTGTATCTACTGGAATAATTTGAAGATTTTTTTTGTTTAGGTCTACAGGAACAGGATCAAGCCTTAAATAAAACACGTTGGTCTCTCAATTAATTTTATGAATGATCCTTGGAAAAAGAATGTACTTCTATTTCTAATTTGCTTTAATGGCAAAAAGAGTATTTATCTGTTTATGTTGTTCATGTATTTATTTTTAATTTTAGGGCTTTTCCTATCTGAACTTTAGCCCCATGTAAAAGTGCCTGAATTAAAGTCTTCAATTTAACCAAAAAGCCTCAGCCCTTTTGCAGTTACTGGGGAGGGGAAAAACCCTCACAAAGGAATTTTCTTCTTAGGTTCAAAGGACTATCTGGAGATGGTCTCTCTTCACTGACCTTAAAATGAACATGCATTCCTAAAAATTTAGTAACTGAATTGTACATGTTTTACTGAGGTGTTATTGGAGTTAGAATGTGACTGTCAAGATTGGAATGAACCCTTCTCTGTACCAATTTGGAAAGAACCATATAAGACTTTATGCCCTACTGCTGCAACTTAAGCAAGCCACAGAAATCCCAGCCTCTACTATGTGGCATCTCAAATTTCCTTAACTTCAGTAAGGATAAATGGGAATATTAAGGTACTCTGAATTCTGTTAATTCTCTTTTGTTCTCAGAAACATTTCAGATTTAACAACCCTTGCATGATAATTTAGAAAAACATTTGTGCTCATGTTCCTTTGTGTTCCTGTGGCCTCAGCATGACACAAGACTATCTTGGATTTAAGTATTTAAATGTGCTTTTGAATATAGTCCATACTTCTTTTTTTATGCCTTTAGGTTGAGTTAAAAAGCTTGAAGAGTGGTGTTAGTCACAAATAGTCAAAAAATTAAGATCTTTTTTGGAATACATTCTTTTTAGAATGAAATGAAAGCCTTAAAATGTAGTAATGAAAAAAGGAAGGAAATGAACTTCAGTAATTAGACCCTGGTGGGTGTTTCTGCACTGCCTAATTTTTTCCTGCTGTCCTGTTAGTTACTGAACTGCTTATGCAAATTGAGAGTGCTCCAGCCAGGGAATGTGAGAAGAGCTCCCTTTAGAGCTTGGAGATTAAGGCACTCATCTGAGCTGTAGGTAATTCTTTCTTGAGGTTCCTGCTGTCAGCAAGAGTTCTCTGCATTCCATCCTCATTTTGACCATAAATTTAGATTTTTTTTTCCCTAAGGGAATTTTTAGAGGGGCAATAAAAGAATAGCTTTGTTAATTGTCATTTTGTATTGGAAAAAATATAAAGCAGTCCCAAATATTGATATAAAAACAAACAATCAAGACAAGCAACTGAACTGACTTGATATAAACTTTCTGTAATATTCCAGAAACTGATCTTCCCTAGATATAGTGCTCTCATTTCACTGAGTAGTAGGAGTGTTAAATCCTCATAGCCTTCAGCACACCAGTTAAAAAAAATAAAGACAAGAAAAAAATAGTAACAATTGGTAAATGTCTTGCACAGCTGCATTATTGCCTATAAAATTGTGAAGCAACAAACTCACATCCAGGATAAATGAGATAGATAAACCCACAGAATGTATCCTCCAAAAATTATTTTAACTCATATTCAGTAATAAGAAAAATGTCTAAATACCTTAAAGGGACGCTTGAAATTTATGTAGTTTGACACTTAAAAAATTCAAAAACATCCAAAGTAGTATGAAAATACAGGTCTGGAGGTTAAAAAATGCACAGAAATCTGCAGTATAATATCACTGGTGCTGCTTTCTGAGACCTCGCGTCTCCACGCCCGGCCAGCTCCTGAGCACCGTGACGAGAAGGGAACCGGTCCGTGCGCCGCGCGAACGGTACTCGGTCCTTGTGGGTTCTTTGTGTCAGAGATCCGTGGCAGCGATGGTAAAAGTGATGAAGCAGAGACAGGATGGGAGGTAGCTCGAGGTAGATGGTTTATTGTGGACGAGCACTGTGTCTCATGCTCGTCTCTCCTCAGAACTCCCCGAGGGGCGTTCCAGTGCAGGTATATACAGGTAAGGGTATGGGAGGGTAAAAGGTGATACAGCCAATAGGGGGTGGTTCAGGAGCCGTTACAAGGATGGGAAACTTAACATTTGCCAACCAGGAGAGAGGGAAAAATAGGAAACTCGCGGGTTTTTTATGATTGACAGGTAGCAGACAGTTGCGTAATTCGTACAGGGATACACGTAGAGGGAAAGGAACAAAGGAACACATAATAAACTTAATAAAATTAATTTTCACACTCCCACAGTATAATTCTCAGTCAGCTAAGATTTCTTTTGAAAGAAAAAAACCCCTCAAATTAAGGACCATAACTACTTCATTTGAGAATATAATCAAAATCAACACAAGGAAAAAAAAAAGAGCCATGAGGAAAGAAAAATGTTAGGGACTTAAATGTCAGCTTCTTCTCTGTTAGCTCCTGATCATAGTTCAAGATTCAGATAGCAAGAAAATGTGCTTTACAGCCTGCAGTGCCTAAGAACTTTACTGTATGCTTTATTTATATAGACTGTAACAATTTGATTTGAGTTTGTTTCCAAGGAGATATTTCTTTGTCACTTTACTGCTATTACTTCTTTTGAAACTTAGTGTTTTAACTAGTATCTCCATCCTGAAAGATACCAAAAGTTCTGGTCTCCATTCACTGGGGAACTTTTAAACGTGCTTCAAGGTTAAATGATTTCATTCAGGGTAAAAATCAAAAGCATATCTAATTTCAGTTGTATGGTTCTGCCATCGTCTTTAACAAATACCCTGCTCTCAGTTTCAGTTTTTCCTCTTATGCATTTAGTGTCTGGGCATCTGTCAGCATCAATGGTCTCTGTGCAGGACAGTCAACCTGTCTTGGGCCTATCCAGCATGTCAGAGCTAGCAGATCCACCTATCTTTTTGACACTCCTTATGGGTATCTAACTGCAAGTTTTGTGTGGTCAAACGAGAGCTGTTAATTTTGTCCCAGAGCTCTTCTGCTCCATCTGTCGTTTTGGCATCATCATATGGCCTATCAGTCAGGTGTGTAACTTGGGCATTAACTTCGGCTTGAATGTCTAAGTTCTTCCACCTGGGACAAGGCAACATATTTCAGATCTTTTCCCCCATGGCCTTCAAGAACATGACTGAAGCTGTCTTCCAGGCTCTTGTGAATTAATTACAGTGGGATGCTTTTGCTGACTGAGAGAGACAACCTTGCTTTAGCCACACTAATACTGAATTCTCCTCCCATAAGGGTTACTGCTTTGGTCTTGAAGCATCCATTATCAACTCTCTTTCAGTTTCCTTGATGGTTACTCACTTTTGCCATCTCTGTCTAAAATAAACTTTATGGCCAGTTTTCTGGGGTTTTTTTCCTATTAGGTTTTTGACTCCTGCCTCTGGCTGATATCTACTGTCCCTGACCCATGTAATGTTGATTCATTAACTACAGTACAACGACATTTTGTGACAATTTCCTAAGCTTTCCTTCGTATGAGAGAAACTACCTGTAAAAAACTACAGACCATTTTGTTCCTCTGCATCATAGCTCTCCACACAAAGCATCTTTCCTATGTTACTAAAGCTGTTTTGTGAATGTTTCCCTCCATCATGCTTGCTGTATATTCTCACAACTTCTGTGTTCATCTATCTATCTATCTATCTATCTATCTATCTATCTGTCTGTCTATCTATGTATCTATCTATTCATAGCTGTCTGTTTTCTTTTTGTCTTTTACATGGATTATATAGTTTTTTGATAAAAGCTCTCTTTGTTGTAGGGTCCTAAGGAATCCTGTATTACAGTAAGACAAAAACACTTATAGATAAACTGTAGTTAAAAGTAAACCTGATCTAGAGCACATGCTGCTAAAATCAAGTTAAAAGTGCTCCTTGTCTTTATGGTGTGATTTTCTAAATCACTGCCAGCTACTCTGTATGTTGTCAAAAATAAGATATCTTTCTGAGCCAGCTGAGCTCTAAAATAACTTCTATTTAAGAACATCCAATTCAAAATACTGATACAGAGGAGCACATATATATGCTATTTATATGCTGGTTTTACTGTGAATGAAAGAAATGCTGCATTTTGTGGTGAAGAAATATTGATTTTTCACTAAAATAATTTTCAAATTGTTTTTCTAAGTATATTTTTTTTTATAATAGATTATAGCTTCATCTGAAAGGCACACACAAAGTCTTGTGACAGGAAAGAGATACATACCTGACTCTGGATCCATCTTCTCTTATCCTATTTTGCTTAATTGAAACTTAGTCAGAGTTGGTTACTTGTACAGCAGCAGACTGATGGAGAGTCTATTCACTTGCTCATTCTCCCAGCTGGTGGAGTGTCCTTCATTTTCTTCCTCCTCTGCTCCCATCATTGCCTTCCTTCCATTAGTACACCATTATTCTCATGACCACACCAAATGGCAACTGTAAACAACAGCTAGAGGAACTGTGTCCAAGTATTTGGAGCTGGGGCTGACAGAAAACTGCTTCTAATTTATTTATTTTTAATTTGAGTTTAATAAAATATTAGGATATATGTGACCAGTTTCACTGCTACATATGCAAACTTGTATTGCAGTGTTTTCTATTAAGTTTTGGAGTTCTACAGGTACTGAAGTTTTACATTAATCACACACTACATATGTTATTTTCTGTGTACCAGCATGCTTGAACTTATAGAAAATATACTGCAAGACAAGACATCTGTGCTCCACAATCTAAAGGACTGTTCTGTGTGCCTTTCTCTACCAAGAACTTTTCATTTGACATGTTTTAAGGGAGTTTTGTCCTCATTACCTCTATGGATGTGTCCCCATTTAATCTGCATCTACTTGGATCACTGATCCTTGGTTTGTACTCAAACAGTTAACCATTTTTTTCTCCACTCACCTCCAGACAACTTGAATATACTGCCTGTTTCTGTCATGTGAATTTTCTCTTTTCCACTTCCATTGTACAATCTTTTCACACAACTAACGGTGACATTTCTGACATTTCTGTGACACTGCTGACATTTCTAATGGCTTATTCCTGCCTGCATCAAAGAGCATAGTCCAGTTTCCTGACCTGTGACCTATCAGGTGCTTTAACACCCCTGATCATTACTGACTTCTTGATTTCATCAGTTTTCTTGATTGCACTCTGTTTTGTCAGCTTTTGCAACTCCATCACCTCCAGTGTCTCTTATTGTTGCTTAAACTGACCAACAGGGTGACCTCCAATACTGTAATGTCAGTCTTCTCCAGTCCACTCAGAATGTTAATGGATAGACTCTTTGCTATCATGCAAGACTTGAGCCTGCTGGAAAATGGTACAAATGCCTTCCAACATCAACTGCAACTTGAAAACAGATAAAATCAGTCAACTTCAAACATTTTGAGAAAAAGTTGTGCCACAATATTATTTACATTCGTAGTTTTGTTAAATCCAAACAAGACAAGGACAAGCATTCTTTTTAAGATTTTTACCTCCTTTCTGTCAGAAAAGTTAAAAATGAAGATGGGAGGGGAAAATTTAATTCAATTTAAACCAGAATCAGAATTCTTTTATTTCAAGTCTTCAACATCATCACAAAACATACAAAATATTTGTGCAAGAGTGACTGTTCCAAGCACTTCAATAAAGCACCACAAGGCAAACTGAGCAACCAAAATGACAGCAGCTACCTTGTTCCCTTCTGCTTGTTACACACTTGCAATGCATTATTATCTTGAAGAATATACCCTCTCTGGGACACAGGATTTTGTGTTTATGTGATATCCAGGACAGCTGGGCTACAACTAGAATAGTGGTGCAATATGATTTTAGAGCAATAATATCTACTTCTCTTCTTTTAGTTATCCTGTCCAGATCTTCCATAATCAATTTTTCTCCTCACAGTCTTGCATTCAAGATTTCCTTTTTTTGTGTAGAGTGTACTCTTCCTCATATCTACCAAACATCTCATATACCTTTTGTCACACCTATTCTGAAAGGCCAGTCACTATCTTAGACCTCTTTGAAAAAAGTCTGCCAAATTAGAAAGGATCAGGCTGCTGCTTCCATACATAAGCATCTTTCAGGTATTACTAGGCTGATAACAGGCACATCTCATGCACCTTGATATCCTAGAGACTCTGAGAGTGACCGAGATTAATTTTGCTGCTTTACTGATTCCTGCTGACTTCTCCTTAAATGATGCAACATAATCTGGCTGGTGAGGAAACACTGACAGCCAAAACAGCCTGCAGACCATAAGCCTTTTTGAAACTACAATTAAATTGCACTTCTGTGAACAGTCTTTCACTGTAGAAATCTGTTTTCTATCAGTGAACTTTATGCAATGTCTTCTGTAAAGCATAGTCATTCTTTGTGCCCCTGAGAAAGGAAAGATGCAAAAAAGGAATGCACATATTTTCAGCTGTGTCCATATGGTGTTTTTAAAATCTTTTGTGTGCACAAGATTTCATATATGTTTTAGACAACATTCAAGAATTCTGGGTACAGGGTCACTCAGCTGAAAAGGAGTTATACAAATGTCTAGGAGCCAGCATGTTTTTATCTCTTGCTAATATTTGAAAACTGGAGGCTGCTTTCAAAAAATTTTCAATTAAGTCACCTGTCCCAAGAAGCCCAGAGTAACTCTGTCTCTGTAATCTTGGTCCAGCACTCTCATTTCAGCTCTCCCATCTCCTTCACAGCAGCCTGTTTTTTTCTTTCATCCCTTTTTAAGCTAGAAAATGCAATAATAAAGTGTGGTGGTTGCTATTACTGTTTTATGTATATGCAAGGTTACTACCCTGACCTCCTAGAGGAGAAAACTCCAGAAATGTTTTATACAGACCCATGCATATTCAACACAACACATACTCATGAAGGAAATAGATTAAATAATGCTTTAGAAAGCTGAGACGTTATGCATACAAATACATTCTGTTTATGCCTTCCATGCTGACCTCTGGCAAATAAATATGCAGCATCCCCTTTTCTCAGAGGTGTACCTGTCATGGGGTGGGGACAAATGCTCCCATGTCTGCCAGTTACAGAGGGTCTTCATGGGGCTTCACTGGTGATTCTGAACAGAGAGGGCAAGCGCTGGTGCCGTGTCTGTCTCCCTCAATCAATGACGACAGTCAGTGACATGAAGCAGAAATCCAGCCTGTACAGAAAAGTACTGGGGACCATGTGAGGTTGCTTGGAATTAATGCTGATCGCTGGATCATTCAGAAATGATGATGAAAAGCTCATGACATGCCTGAAAGACAAATGAATCAAAGATAAGAGCTGGAAGAAACCGACTCTGTCACCTCGTCTATAGCCAGATGCCAAGGGAAGACTGTTTCCTGCAGAAACACAGTAAAATCACACTTGAAAACTCCTAGCCTGGATAAAAAGAGGGGATTTTATTTTGTTTTGTGAGGGTTTTTGTTTTTGTTGTTTTAAGGAAGATGTTGGTCAAAATGTCCAGTTTGGGAGACATAGAGTTCAATATAGACTAAGCCTCACCCTCATGAATAAAAAATTGCCACACTCTTTACACTTTAACCATTTTCTAAATCAAGAAAAATATATCTTTCCTTTTCTTTTAATGTTCTTCACTTTTTAAGTGTTTGTTGTATGGTTTTATGTAAGTGTTTTGAAAAAGCCAAATATGATATCTAGTTTAACTCAGGAATTTTCATGCAGAATATGAGGTGTATTGTACTATTTATTGTACAGATAAAGAAATTTTTATGTTCGGTACAATATAAATAGTGAGAGTGATGGGCTGATGAAGGGAAAGCTGCAATTTGTACTTGACAGGGAAAAACATCCTGCTTCAAGTGTTATTGCCAGACAACAATTTCACAAAACTCTTAGTTCTGATCTTTACTCATAAAAATGTTTACGTAGTTATGCTTCTATCTCCAGCTTTCTAGTCACATGCATAAAGACCAGCATCCTATTACCTCTTCACCTCTTTCCTCCTACAGTCTTTTCTCTCCAGGAAACGCTCATATAAATTGTTACAAACTCAGCAAAATATAACCTGCCTCTGTTGTTTTTCCTTTTCTGTGGTTACATGAATTCACAAATTAACATTTTCTGAGCATTACAGAAGTGTGGTTTTTCCACACAGCATTGATGGTGTCTAGGCCTTTTCCTGTAGGTCTTCTGTATTTCTGTTTACTCAGTTAAGATGTGAAATTAGGAGCTGCCAATCTAAGAAACTGCCACATACCACAGGTTGCAAGGCTTGAGTATTTGCTGTTACAGTAGAAAAATTAAAAAAGGGCTTTCACATTGGTGGCTAATTCTGAAATGGATCAGATCTACTGAGGTAGATTCAGAACCATGGATTCAGAAGAGTTTTTGTGTATATTTGATTTATTTAGAATCTTTGCTGGATAAAGAGCAAACTGGATTTTTACTTTAATGTGTTTAGTTTACAAGTTTGCTGTTCTGAGACACAAGTAATATGGATTTCCAACTTTTCAATTAGAAATTAAAGCCACAAATCTGAAATCTGAGGATTGAAGTCCATGAAGAGGATTTTCAGAATCTTCTTAGTTTATGGGTTGGATAGGTAAAAATAATTTCAGAGATTTGGCAGATACCAAATACAGTTTTATCAAATATTGGAGGAAATGCAACTGTTTCCTCTATGTACAAGCACTAATGTAAAGAATTCCAATGAAACAAAATGTCACTAAATTGTTGTTTCAGCCAACCCAGCATTAGTAAGTTTTCTCTCTAACTTGTTCTTTTTCTGTCCAGCTGATTGTCCAGCTGTCCAGCTGATTGTAGTGGGTACTATTGACATCGGTGGGACAGGTGAAGCATGAGGTTTTGGTCTTTGCTTCATTCATTTCTAAGCACCAGTGCTTTAAAATAAAACCTGATAAATTGAAGGCAGTTCAGAGAAGAGCAGCAAAAATGATCGAGGTAGTCAGGAGGGACTGACTTATGAAGAAAGATCTCAGTAACTGGGTGAGTTTGTCTTGGCAGAGGAGACAGGATGACACACCACAACAATGATATGATGCAGGTGAGAGAAATTTTGTAGTGCAGCAGACAGGGTGGTAACTAGAGTAATGGGATGGAGTTGCAAGAGTAATTTTTTTCACTGAATCCTTGTGCAAATATCCTGATGGTGAGATGTATTGGACTGTGGAATTGTGTCACAAGGATGCAGGTGAAGCTCTGCAGCTTGAGTCTTTTGACGTTAGAGATGACAAAATACTCACAAGAAAGGGAACTACATGGCTTTGCACTCCTCCATCACTAAGATCTCTATTTCTATAATGCACTGCAAAGGACTGATCCTGTCTGGGTGCCCAGTGCCCACCAAAGCCCTTCTATCATGACCCTCATCAAGTGAACACAGGAGAGAAAATACCAAAGGCTTGTGGTTTAAGATAAGCATAGGGCAATATCACACACCAGTTACTGTCTTGGGTAAAACAGACTCAATTCTCTATTAGCAATCAAAACAGATATGGATAGTGAGAAATAAAAACTAAACCTTAAAAGCATTTTTGCCCCACTCCTCCATTCTTCCTGGGCTCAACTTCACTCCCAGTTAGGTGCTAGGTTAGGGGCTCCAGAGGCAGGCTGTGGAGTGTTTCTTCTGGAGTGCCTGTGGAGCAGGGCATTAACTCACCAGAGCAAGCCCCATCTGCCCCTTCTCCTGCAAACATGCATCCCAAAATGTCTTGAGACCTCAGTCTTTCCAGTCTCTCATGGTCTGTCTTGGCTGGTATTGGTTGTCAGACATGAGAGAAATCTCTAGCAGCTTCTTACAGAAGCCAGTCCTGTAGTCCTCCCATTACCAAAACATGTCTGCACAAACCCAATGCTTTTACAATTATGAATTTACTGCAGGCGAAGCTCTGCTAGCAGAGGTAAGACAAATATCATTGTCAGTTGCAAAGAACACAGGAATATAACAGCTAAATTATTTTTTTTCTTTTGAAAATGTTTGCATTTCTAAATTTGGCTGTGCAAAGCTCTTCTTTACATTCACACATATAAGTGTGATTGAAAGCTGTGACAAAATGTTGATTTCAGACACAAGGAGGAAATGTAGTAATTTTAAAACACAAACAAGAAGAAAGGTAAAGAGAGAACGTATGAATCATGGAGGGAAATGACAATTTGCAAACTCAGCCAGCTCAAATGATGAAATCTTCTGCCTCTTGCATCAAGATCCAGCTTCTGATCTGGCCCAAGAAAGGTCTGTGTAATGTTTGCTTTCTCCCACACTGCTCTGGCTCTTTCACACATTCTCTCTTTGACGGTTCACAGTGCTCTGCCAAGTGTTCTTTTTTCTCATTGCAGATTAAGTATGTTGTGTACTGTTGTGATCTACCTGAACAGCATTTTGTAGGGGTTAAAGGACAGTCAATACCTTTGTGAGCACTTATTTCAACCAATGACAATGCAATTCATCCCAAATCTGACACCTTCACTCCACAAAATCACAGGATTACAGAATCAACTGGCTTGGAAAAGACCTCCAATATCAACTCCAAACCATTACTGAACACCAACATGTCAACCACACCATGGTAAGAAGTGTCAGATCCAATCACTCTTTAAATATGCCCAAGCACAGTGACTAGACCACCTCCATGGACAGCCCATTCCAATAACTAATCTCTGTTCCGTGGAGAAATTATTCCTAAAGTCCAACCTGAAAGTCCCCTGACACAACTTCAGAGTATGTCCTCTTAAGAATATATCCTACTCTTGGTTGCCTGGGAGAGGAGACTGACCCTCACCTGGCTGCACCCTCCTTTCAGGCAATTGTAGAGAGCAAGAAGGTCAGCCCTGAGCCTCCTTTTCTCCAGGCTAAACACCCCCAACTCCCTCAGCTGCTCCTCACTACACTTGTGCTCCAGACCCTTTCCCAGCTCTGCTGCCCTTCTCTGGACACGCTCCAGCCCCTCAATGTCCTTCCTGAACTGAATGGCCCAGAACTGGACATGGCACTCAAGGTGTGGCTTCACCAGTGCCAAGTGTAGCAGGGAGAATCACTTTCCTAATCCTGCTGGCCACACTATTGCTGATACAGGCCAGGATGCCATTGGCCTTCTTGGTTGTGTGGGCCCACTGCTGGCTCCTGTTCAGCTGGCTGTTGACCAGCACCCCCAGGTTCTTTTCCGCTGGGACACTTTCCAGCCACTGTTCTCCCAGCCTGTAGAACTACCTGGGGTTATTGTGGCCAAAACAGAGGACTCAGCTCTTGGTTGTGTTGAATCTTACACAGCTGACCTCAGTGCAATGATCCAGCTTATCCAGGTCCCTCTGCAGAGTCTTGGTACCCACGCTGGCAACCCAACTTGGTCCCAGCTGTGAATTTGCTAATGGTGGACTCAGTCCTCTCATCCAGATCATCAGTAAAGATATTAAACAGAACTAGGCCCAACCCTGATCCCTGAAGGACATCACTGGTGACTGGCCCCAGCTGGATGCAACACCGTTCACCTCCACTCTCTAGTCTTGGCCATCCAGCCAGTTCCTGACTCAGCAAAGAGTGCTCCTGTCCAAGCCACGGGCTGCCAGCTTTTCCAGGAGTGTGCTGTGGGAGACAGTGTCAAAGGCCTTGCTCAAGTCCATATAAACTACCTCCAAAATCTTTCCCTCATCCACCTAGCAGGTGACCTGGTCAAGAAAGGAGATCAGGCTGGTTAGGCAAGACCTGCTGTTCCTAAAACCATGCTGGCTGGGCCAGATCCCTTGACTGCCCTACACATGTCATGTAGTTGACTCAAGATGATCTGCTCCATGACACTGGTGAGCACTGAGGACAGGCTGACAGACCTGGAGTCCCCTCAATCCTTCTTCCAGCCCTTTTTGTGTATGGGTTTCACATTGCCCAACCTCTAATCATCTGAGACCTCCCTGGTTAGCCAGGAATGATGATAAATGATGGAAAGCATCTTAGCGAGCTCATTCAGTACTCCTGGATGAATCCCCTCTGGCCCTGTAGACTTGTTAGTGTCTAAGTGTCTCAGCAGCTCACTAGTTACTTCCTCCTGGATTACAGGGAGTCCATTCAGCTCCCTGTCTAAAAGGTCAGAAGACCAGTTGTCCTGAGGATAACTGGTTTTATTCTTGAAGACTGAGGAAGTTTTGCTCCCTTATCTATTTTGCACAAGATTTTGCTTTTTGCTCACCCCCAGTTATTTTGTACACGTAAAAGGAGGTATCAAAGCTTAAAGGACCCCATAGCAGTGGCTGGGACCTCAGAGGCCTCTCTGAATCAGATTTTTATCCAGTTTTGGAACTACAAGTCCATAAATGTATTTGGAGCCCCACATCCTGCTGAATTGTGTGGACTTGAGTCTGCATCTTTGAGGACCTGAGTCCAAGATTTCATACAGATTTCTTGCACAGGTGCTTAGGTCTGTGAACACTACCACTAAAGGGAAAAGAATTCAAATAAAGATCTTGGCTTTCAAAGGTTGACAGACACTGGCTTGGTTTCCAGCTATTGAGCCAACTGGCTGTGAAACTTGGGTTAATAATCTGTAGAAGGCAGTCACAGTATCATCTCTCTCTATCATGACTCGAGGGTGACCAGCAATCCCTGATGACAGGTCAGATTTTAATTACTATATTAAACATAATTGGGATAATGTTGAAGTTGGCATCTGAATGAAAGAAGGAGAAACTTATTTTGGCTTTCTCTTCCATCAAAATCAGACTGGGTGCATGCTATTCAAAAAAGCTTTTGAGATGTAAAAACAATCTTAAAATACTATGACAAATCAATGTTTTTCATGTTTGTTTCTTGCTTCTGCACTGTTCAAGGCTGTTTTATATCCAGAAAGCTGAAATAGTGTCATTTGTAGAATGATTAGTTAAACACATGATGTGCGAGAAGTTTAATTTTCTTTTGAATGACTAGGTGAGTTATTTAGTACTCAAGGTCATCTTTTTCATATAATATCTTGAATCGCTTGCTCATATCTAGACAAAAGAAACAAAATCAGAGAAAATGAAAGCTAATGAAGACTAAAATCAATTGTTTTTGAAATATACGATAAAGTAGAAAAATAATTTTTGGTGAGCAAAAGTAACTAAGAGACCCAGGGGAAGGGTAAAGGAGGGGAATTGTAGTACATGCAGTACTGAAATGACCTGATCTTGAAAAACTTTAAGAGAAAAATGAAAGAGCTTTGTGGAAACCAATTTAAGATGCTATTGTTTACAAAGGTCTCAAATTATTCTTAACTCCAAATTACCTTCAAGTAGGTACATATTTCTTCCTCTCCTCTATGAGGCTGCCAAAATTCAGTATTCTAGCCTGCTTTTAACCTTTCCCATGAGACTCATTCCAATCCTCCTTGGAAGGCTTAAGAGCGGCTGGACTGCTGAAATGCTTGGCACTTTCATGAAGATGATTGAATAATAAACCACTACACTAAGAAAGAAATAGGTGAGGGGAGGACAGATGTGATTTTTTTTTTTTTTCATTCTTTTCCAGAAAATGTGGTGAGCTTGAGGTATGGTACTTAAGTAGAGCTAGTTTATCTATAAAGGAACAGGTCTGTGCCACACAGAACAACACACCTCTGAAGAGGTACACTTCTTTAGCCACTTTAAGGCAGAGATTAAATATTGTGGTTGGCAAATTAACACAAACAGATTAAAATTTTGAGTAGGGGAATGTCTTTTTTTTTGTAGGCAAAATGGGAAGTAGAGGAAATACATATATGGAAAATCTGTGAATGATCTTTTAAAAATTTTTTGGAAATAAACCTCACTGTACTACTATATTCCCATGCAACAATAAGCAGAAAATCATGCAGGTTTGAGTTAAAAATAATGTAAAATCATCTTAACACAGGCAGAAGATGGACTTTGCATGGGTTGATCTATAGTTTGAAAATCAGGCACAAAGATGTGCTCATGTCACTCATTAAAGGATGTATTGCTTTCTCCAAAGCTTCTGTTTTTGATCATGGTACCTCAGAACTATCCTGCTACCAGGACCAGCAGACAAATTGTAAAGTGGGAATGTGGCAGTGAATGAATGGAGGGACATTACTTTGGAAGCAAGATCCTTTGGTTTAGGTTCTGACCCAGAGAATGTTAGACTGTTTATATATAAAGTATAAAAGCATCAAAAGAACAGTGGGTGCTTCATTCCCTACCCTCTTGTCCCCCTGCAATTCAGTTAATTGACTCCATCTCAGAAAAGGGACTGAACCTTGAACATGTAGCTTTACTGCCCTTGTTATTAGTATTTACTAGGATTTATTGGCTCTTTTTGCTGTTTTGGCTAGTATAGAGTTAAATCTCTTCATGGTAGCTATGAGGTTGTGTTTTGGGTTTGTGTTGAAAACAGTGTTGAGGAGGGGGCACAGGACAGTTGACCACAAGTAACTCACCAAAGGAATGTGCCAGGCAACACGGTGTTATACTCAGCATACAAACCTGGAGGAAGGAGGAAGTGGGACATAATTGGTGTGACAACATATGTCTTTCCAAGTCAGAGGTGTGATGGAGCCCTGCTGTCCTGGGAATGGCCTGCCCATGGAAAGGGGTGAATGTATTTATTTTGTTTTGCTTGTGTGAGTGGCTTTTCTTTACCTAAACTATCTTTATCACAACCCATGATTTTTTTCCTTCTTACTCCTCTAGTTCTCTCCCCAGTCCGGCTGGAGAGAAGTGAGAGAGTGGCTGCATGGGGCTGAACTGCCAGCTGGGGTTTAAACCACAACAATCTTCAAGTTTAGGAATTCCTTCACCATGCTTCTTAGGGTAGACAAAGTGTTATTTCTCTCCCTTAGCTTCCTCATGTTTCAAAATATTTACAACCAGCTCAATAATTCTTGCTCTCTTTTATTTAACTGTGGGGAGTTCTGGAGATCAGTCCCTTGCTGATTAAAATGACTGAATACACGCTTCAGCCTAAAGTAGGGGATTAATTCATGTGGTGTATTTCCTCTAGGAATTTTTATATGGGCCATAGCCTCAGGGGCAAAGTCGAAGGACACACACCACCTGATGACACCTGAAGATACTGGTCCACCTGAAAACAGTTCCTAATTCATGAATCTCTGAGAAGTGCTCTGAAATGAACAGGATAATTCTGGCATAAAAAAAATATTATGGCAATTTTTCTAGGCTTGATGTTGTGTGACATACACAAGTAATGCTATTCTATGACTTCCTAGAAGTTTTCTTCTACTATTTTCTTTGCAAATTAACCAAGAATCATTTAAAATGAAAACTTTTCTTGCTTCAAGCTGTTAAAAAATGACATGGGAATACCACAATGCTAGAATTTTCACACTGCTATGGATGCTTTAAGTTTTCATTAAAAAGCTGAAGCTCTCACTGCCTCCAGCCAAAATTCTTAACAAAATCAAAGCAGAACCATTCATACTGCTATAGGAAAGGCTGCTATTGTATCAGTTTCCTACTGTTGCTGTAAATCCTCATTTTGAGTTGAAACTTTGTACCAAGTGCATCATGTTGCCATTAGAATGACTATTTTTTTTTTTTTTTTTGTATTTTTGTCTGATAGCAGGTTTCTTTTGGAAGCAAATACTATACCAATATACAACACTGACTGTAGAAGCACTGCCTGCTTCTGCACCTATTGTTTCCCAAAAGCATAACATGTACTTCTTTATTCTATGGAAAAGGAGGGCAAATCTCCAGTATTAACCTATCAGGGAGACTTATTTGAAGTAGAATTCATCTCACACAACTTCAGCTGTGTACAATTCAATAATGTCTCTGACTTTCTGTGAGCAGACTTCTTCTTGTAATCAGTGTCACCCTCTTCAGCCACCTTGTAATTCATAGACTTTGTCTTTTTAGAGTTTTCTTCTCTCACCCTACAAGTTGCCCTAATTTTCTTCCAGGAATGGCTATTAATTTGCTACCAGCAAAATTGTCTGCTCCAGAGCTTTCCTGGACCATGCATCATTCAATTAGAACTGAAGGCTGGGTTATGGCACAAGTTTCTTACACAGAATATGCAAGCCACAAGTATAACATGATGGTGTTAGCACCAGCTAGCAACCAGAAGACACCAAACCAAAGAATCTGAGCCAAAACACTCCTCTTTTCCTTTTGCACAATTATCATTCAGTTCTTACTGCATTTAGCTCATGCTATATATTATATACACTGAATGGGTTGGGTGAGTTGCACAACTGATGATATTCTGACAATAAAGGTTTGTCGATCTTTTTTGAGTTATTAGATGAATTACAGCTTTGCACATTTCTCTTCTAATTTTTAATACTCTCAAGCTCCCCTCTGTTTTACTTGCATAGTCATGATACTTAGATATCTTTTTCCCAGGCCTGGAAAATCTGGTTTAGCCTTAAACCATTAAATATACAGGGAGACTAGAAAATTAATTTAGACTAGCGGCTTGGTTTTAGATCTCGACAGCCATATGAATTTAATTCCAACATCATTCTACTCTGCTTACCTTTCCATTGAGAACAGGAGGCAAAAGTAAGTCTGTCTCACACAGGTGAGGAATTTTACTCAGATGTCTTCGTTATTCAGCAGTCTTGGGGAATGGCTGAATGAAAGGCTGTCTGGGAGCGTGGTCCTGGCTGGAAAGGAGTGCATAGATACAGTATTTACTGACTTAAGATAAGGATTAAGTCCTATTCCCTGTCGTCTCCCTTCAATGTGTACATATTTATTTATGGAATATCTGAAAATAGTATCTGGTTCTTCTTAACAATATGATATAGTTAATAAAAAGTGTTATTAGAAATAAATCTTTTCCTAAGAAAATACAGTGCAAATAAGCACAGTGTTAGGCAGTTTTACTTTTCACTTGTCTTTAAGAAAGTGCAAGATCATTCTCTCCCAAAATGCTGACAACCTCAGAGTTAAATTAAAATGGCTTTATGAAGTAGTCTTGAAGTATGCTGGAGCCTATCTAATCCTTTTTTGTGGAAACAATCTGGAACAAAAGGAGGCAAGGTTTTGAAATGTGTGGAAGAAATATATTCCTTTTTTCTATAAATAAAAGGATTTTTTGCTTTTCTTTGATGATGAGAACGTCCTAGTCTTTTTTTTTTTTTTTTTAGTCTTCAGGTTAAAAACAACCTCTGAGATTACAGCAAAAAATAGAAACAAAATATTAGCTCCTTTCGTTGCTGGTTGAACAGAGAAGGTATGAACAGAGCTTTTTATTTCCCTCTATTTCATTAATGAAACACTAATAAAATTAATTCATGCTCTTCGAAAAAGAAAGTTTCTGGTGTATGACTGGTTTTATTATTTTTTCAAAAATATATGAATTGATTCATTTGATTTCATATTTGTTGTGAGTGTCTGGGTGTATATCTTCTATCAGGTGAGTTCCATCACAAAAGGCTTTCATTATAAAAAGAAGATAATGGTTTAAGAAATGACAGTGCTTGATTCCAAATTATCTGGATGCATCATAGTAAAGGTAAAATCCATTTTGCTACATCTTTGAACAGATTTTGTCATAACTTGAGACAAATTAATTGTGAGATTCGTTTAGTGGTGGTTTTTATTTAATCTCACTTTCTTGTCTGAAAATTAAACATCCAATCTAATCTGTTAATCTGTGCTACCTCACTCATCAATGGAGATGGGCTAGTTCTACAAATTGCAGTTTGGGGTGGCCTAAAGCAGTTAAGAAAAACTCACACTGAGTGGTAACCCTTGGCCCTATGCCTCTGCTGTGCCTGCACTTCATTCCTCATTCACAAAGTTATATATTCAAGATCTGATAGCTCTTCTGAGAGTTCATAAATTAGAGTCAGTATAACAAAGTCCTGAATACCCTGCAAATATGCTGGAATGGGCAAGTCTAGACACGGACTGTCTGGAGAAAGCCTTGTTTGTGGTTCATTGTAGGTTTCTTCTGGGCTGGCTTTAATTCCCTGCTCCTGCTGTATAATTTCCAGTGTTCATCAAGACCTTGCTCTCTTCTCTCTCCTCTAGCATGCACACAAACACTGTGTTCTTTGTACTGACTTGCTATGTAAAAAAAATATCTGTAATATACACAGTTAGTGGTCCGACTGTCTGAATTCAGCCAACAGACTATAAACAGAAGCAAGTGCATCAGTGAGTATGGAGAGCAAAAGAAGTGCATTTCACTTGAGCGAAAACAGGTACCTCCAGCCTATTTCAGCTAATTACCCCAGGCTCTCTTTGCAGGCAGTGAAGACAGATTGTCCATTTTATTGTTCAATTCATCTAATCCTGAAGGAGCCATAAAAACTCATATGAATCTCATTTTGAATGTAACTGTCTCTCTGCTGACTACACAGAGAGCTTGGGCCAGTGAACTCAGATGTCAATGTCTATGCTGAACTTGTCCAGTTTGAGTCAGATGTATACACTTCCTAAACCACCTTTTTGTAGGCAATATTAACAAGTCAGACTGCAAGTCACATATCCAAAAGGGCTCCTTAGGGACCCTGGATGATTTGCTTTAGGTTATGACCATGTGCTGTTCTGGTTTAACACCAGCCAGTAGCCAAGCCCCACACAGCTGCTCACACCCCCACCAACAGGGTCGGAGAGAGAATTGGAAGGGTGAAAGCCAGAAAACCCATGTCATTATGTTGACATAAATACAGTTAAAAAGAGGAAGCAAAACCCATGCACACAAGCAAAACAAAACAGGGAACTAATTCAGTACTTCCCAAAGGCAGGCAAATATTCAGTCATCTCCAGGAGAGCAGGACCGCATCACACATAGTGACAACTTTGGTAGAAAAATGCCATCACTTCAAACTCCTTCCCCTTCCTCCTTCTTTCCCCCAGCCCTATATACTGAGCTTGATGCCATATGGTCTGGAGTATCCCTTTGGGCAGCTGGGGTCACCTGTTCTGGCTGTGTCTCCTCTCAACCTCCTATGCACTCCCAAATTCCTCACCAGCATGGCAGTATGGAAAGCAGAAACAGCTTTGGCTGTGTAAGCTCTGCTCAGCAATAACAAAAACACCTCTGTAATGTCAACTCTGTGTTCTTGACAAATACAAAACACACTGCCACTGTGAAGAAAATTAACTCTATCCCAGCCAAAACCAACACAACTGTGAAGATCTTTGTGTTAGTATCACATTAAGCTGCACCTGCTGATAGCACTCCACAATCCCACCATGAGGCCAAGACATTCCTTCTTGCTCAAGTGACCGTGCAGCAAATTTTTTCAGTTTATGTAAGCAACAACAACATTGTTTCTTTAACTATATCAGTTTGACCACACAATACCATGAAGGGCTGTTACAGGACAGCCAAAAAAGAGACTGTTCTGTGGTAGGAAGGCATAAGAGTTGGGATAAAACAGTTAAACTGTGATTACCACCAAAGCTGAGACTTAGCTCCTAGAGAGCTCTCAGGAGAATCAAGTTCTCTTCCCTTAGCTGTTTAGCAATGCATTTCCCCTTAACACCACATGTTTACAGAGATCTTTAAAGTTACATCTGTAACAGTCTGTTTTGTTTTTTTTTTTCAAGAGTGTGTTTTTAAGCCATGTGTCAAAATAAGTCCATTTTTAAGCAGTAAATGTCATTTTGATATAAATGCATGCACTTGCCATCCATTGTGAGGTGATGCCTCCTGTGACCATAAAGCTAAACTTCATTGCCTTGATAAATAGGTCATATCTTGACTGCTCAACAGCAGGGTGTGGGAGAGCCCTTAAACTAGTAACCTGTGGGCTGAGTGCCTTTGAAAACTATAATTTGTCTTTTGCTTTTAATTTCTATCATCTATTCAAAGAACAATAAGCATGGGAGAAAAAGAATATTTCAAGGAAAAATAATCTGTCTAGACAGTTGTACCTACCCTTTAAATCAACAATGGACTAATTTTCTAGTCCTATGGTAAGGATTGAGTTGTGCTGTGTCGCTTTGGTTCTGATATGTTTTATAAGCACCAGCTTGTTTAATTCAGGAAAACCACATCAATATGCACTCTGCCAGAACAAATACCCACAAGCAGACCTCTTTTCCTTTGAATAGAATTTATGTAATACTAACTGATGTATTTTATTTTTTTTTTAATCCTGATGCAAAGCAGAGTATTGAAATCAGAAATACTGAAGTGCTTCTCTATGTGCAGTTTGTCTAGCAGAAAGGATTGCTGATGAATATATGGGTGGGACATCATAATATGATAGGGTTTACTTGTCCAAACTTTCAATGTGCCTTTTAATAGCAATGCTACCTCACAAAGAAGGATACATAAAGTATAAGCAAGCTGTGGGTAAAGATATACGTAATGTGCCTGGTAAATACTTTATAGCCTGGGGGGTGAATTCTCAGCAAGACTAAACTGAAGAAGCTCTTTGAAGTACATACACTTGCACAGTGCACCCTGACAGTCGGGTTCTGGGGCAGACAGGCAAGCACAACACACCATGGCAGGTTGATTTTGTGGCAAGAATCTTCTGCATTTCACTTCTGCACAGAACCTTTCTCCATTTCTGCAGGCTGTAAACAATCTTCTTCTCCCTTTTCCCAGCTACCCAGAAATTCAATCTAAATGCTGGACAAAAATCCATATTACAGAGATAGCATTTAAAGAAGACAGCAGATGTGTGTAACAAACATGAATGAATGGCAACAGTTGTCAGCAAGTGCAGCTCTGGTTGACACTGTCCTAGGAAGGAATTGAAATATATAGGGTAAAGAAAACCTGACTTTTTTGTGCCTGATGCCAAACATCTTTTTCATGCCCTGTGGTTCTTGTGCCATTCATCAATTGCTGGTGAACTAGGGATTTTCTTAGGAAGGCTTGAGTCCTGAATATCCATGTCGCTGTCAAGTGAAGAACAGAATTCTCTATTTTTTTCCACTAGTCATACAGGGATCTCAGAATGAATATTTGGGGTGTAGGCACTGCAGATATCTATAAGAGTTCTGTCCCTGGTCTCTGCATTTTTAGTCATATAACCTGCACAAATTATCTGTGAACATCTTCACAAAATGTTCATGAGAAAAACCTATTAAAGACAGGTCTGCACCCCTTTCTGTCTTTTTCTCTTTAAGTCGTAATTTGCTGGGAAATCAGCTCAAGCTACTTCTGCCTCCAGCTGCCTACTTACCTCCCAACCACAACCTTGACATAAAAATCTCCTCTGTTTTGAGTTATCTGTGCATAAGAAAGTGGTATCTTAAAATCCCATGTAAGTTTAATCAGGAACTCTGAGTACTTAAGATATTTAAGAATTGGCTACTGAGGGTTAATGTCATATTTGCTGTCAATTCCCCCGTGACTGCCCTTTTCTCTGTGACAGAATGCATGGAGAGCAGTTAGCAGGGCCAGCACTCAGACATTGGTCTTGGGTTGGTGGCACACATCAGCAGAGGATGTTTAGCCCAGCAAATTGATTCAGTGTTTTCTGGGTCCCAGGCTCCCTTACAGGACTGGGAAGAAATCGGTGCTCTCAAATCTTGGAAACACAGGATGGTTTGGGTTGAAAGGGACCTCAAAGATCATCTAGTTCCAACACCTCCACCACAGGCAGGGAAAAGAGCACATTGGATTACCTGTCTGACAGCAGTATCCCTCTGCATATTTAGGAAAGTTAAGGTATATTTCACTCTGTTTAGTGACTTAAAAAATGTTAGAATGAGATTCAGTAGGTGCATGGGGAGGTTTTCTAACCTCTTGACCTCCAAATTTCCTTAGATTTCCTGTCAATCTTGTTTAGCATTTTATCAGCAAACTGTAATGTGACAGGCCTCATTACTATTGAACACAGGAGGAATTAGTGGCATGTGGCTGACTGAGGATCTGTCATTCAAATGCAAGCACCCTTTGGGAGCAGAAAGAAATCGTTGGGGGGGGGAGGGGCAGAGAAAGGATGTTTAATTTTTTTAGTGTGTGATTTAAAAAAAAACAAAACCCTTGCTCCTATTTCTAATGGTCTTTATTGACAAAAAGGGCAGTAGTGGTTAAAATGTGATGAGGTCTGTTTTGCAATCTGCTGTTGCAGGCTTTGCTAATTTTAATGTATTAAAGGCAACAATACACCACATTTACTCAAAAATAGTAAAAAGAAGCATCTATGTTGTGTCTGTCTGTAAAAGGCAGGCCTGCCTCACAAGGAGCTGGCTAGGTTCCAAAGCACATTCGTGATCAAAGCACATTCTGCAAAGAATGAAGAGAATGATTTTGCTTAAAAATCAGCTGCTGAAACAAACATCTAAGCATTCATTTATTTCTCATATGGCAGCATTAAAATAATTGGCAGCACTGCAGCAAGCATAACAGTAAAATGTATTTGTGCTTCATGCCACAACAGAATGATTTTAGTGGGGGCTATCACAACTTGAATGCCAATAAGGTACTGAGAGCTGTGAAACATAACCACCATACCATATTTGAGACTTAGGATTTACTCAACTTACTACAAAATCAATAATGGGATCATTTGTAACAAAATCTATTTGCTGAGAAGGAGTGTCAGTGCAGGTGTTCATCACAGGAGCAGGATGCAGACGGGGGATAGTGCCAAAGCCAAGGATACAAATGAAGGTCTTTTACAGCAGCCTGGCTTATAGATGACAGTTTCAGAAATCTTGGAGACTAGAAGGATATTGATGGGACTAAGTGGATGAGAAGATATTATAGAATATAAACATCCACAAAACCTTTGAATTATTTTGGATCTCACATTTCCCCGGACTAGCCAAAATGATCATCCCCTGTCATCTCAATGTTTGTTGGCTTCTTTCATGATTATTTGTTTTCAAAATAAGTGAAGCTGTTGAATGTAAAAACCTTCAGTTTTCCATCTGAAATCTCTTCTGACCCGTGACAGAACTGGAGTTTTTCATCTTTTTTATAGTTCATTAAACTTTTCACTTGTATTTTGTCCTTCTTTGCCTTGACTGTGCCTTTGCTCCACAAGTTAAAACATAAAGCCAAAAGTATTAGTGTTCAAAACACAACTGTGTTTTCCAAGGGAAGGGTGGCATGGTTGTGTTACCCAAATCACTCCTTTTGGTAGAACTAATAGGGTTTTTGAAATAACCAGATGTACTAACTTTGTAAGATCAGTATCCCAAAATGGAAGTACCTCCATTTGGCAGGTGTTCACAAGCCCTGGTCTTCAGTCATCTTCTGTAAGGGAGGGATCTTCTTTGAAGCATAGGTCATTACCTTCTATGAGGACTTACCTAAAATAAGGGATTTTTTGAATTAGAATAATTTTTCTTTTTTCTTTTTTCTTTGAATACCCATTCTGGTTTTAGGCATGTTCACATTATATCTAGAAGTGTCTAAGTGAAATGGCTGTTAAGCATTCTCGTCTTACCTTAAATCACCATTCTTATAGGAAACAGTCACCTCTGACTCTTCTGGCTTATATTTTCTATGCATCTTTTGTAAACAATTCCAATGATACAGATCTAACTACGTCTTCAAATGATTGAGTTGCCTTCCTCTAGCATCAGCTTGTGATCCTGTAAATGTGAAATGGGGAAGAAGAGGGCCTCTTTTGCTGTGGTTTACTGTTTAAGGGTGTCATGTGTTATAGAGTCTTTCATCTCCCTGAGACCAAATTACACCATTTTCCATGTTCTGATCAGGTCTACATCTATCTTTGGACTAGGTGTGTCCTAAACTGTATGTATGAGAGCTGAATGTGATCCAGGACACCTTCTGCTAATCTGCACTTTGACACTGCTTGACTGTGTATTCAGTGTGTAACTACAGAACAAATGAAGCTTTTAACAGAAAGCTTGGATATGAAATCTACCTTTGGCTGTTTTGTTTCTGTGTGAAGACAGAATCTAGTGGTTCTGAAGAGAAGGGATTGAACTACTCCTAACAGTCTTGATTTTAGAGAATTTTGTAGGTCGTCTTAATAATACTCACCATGATTTAAGATCTCACCAGAACATCCTAAAAAGACAGAAGATGAAGTTCACCACAGTTGAAAAGTTCAAAAATCTTTTAAAAATCTGAAACTGTTGGTCTTGGCTCAGGATCAGCATTAACATTTAGAACTGACAATATAGTGTTGAAATTACACAAAAGATAACAATTCAGTGCATTAGCAGAAAGTGCTACATATTCAGAGTGTTCTGGAAAGACAGCAGGAGGAAAAGAGATTGGTGCTTATTTGCCCTGCTTTCTTAGGGAGAATTGAAATGGATAGTTTGATTTCTGCAGCTGACAAAATCGTTTTGGAGGGTGCTGCTGGAGGGACAATAGCAGAGCAGTGAAAGAGTAGGATACCAGTGGATAAAGTACCCAGTTAAACTGAATCACAAATCTCAAAACAACCACTACAGCTGCAGCACCTGCTATCTGCCATTATCACTGCAACTTGGTTGGCACAAAAGGACAAAAATTTCTGCAATGAATGCCTGCTACTATGAATCATCACAATGTTTCAAAGTGTTTTTCAGAAATGAAAAATCAGCAGTGTGTTTACATCAAAAATGAGGACAAAGTCTCTAACATCTCTTTTGTATAGCATAATGTATCTGACAATACTGACTCAAACTAGAAAAAAAATAGCAACTAAGAAGTTCTCAAATGTTTAAGGTGTAAATGGAAACAGTAAATTCAAAAGGCAATGGGTGAAATAAATAATTCTGAATTATTGTCTGCATAATGACAATTCTGTCTGCACAAATGAAAGAAAATGTTTAAGCTTTGCTGTTATGAGAATGGATTAGAGGTTTTCATAACATGAAGGTTTTTCTGTTCCTTTGCAGTATATGATACCAAGTAAATGAAACTGTGTAATGAACCAAATCTTCCAGAGATTTTAGTGAGTGACTCTAATATGGTGGCAGATGGTGTAAATCAGTGCAAAATTTGTCAGTAGGTATTAAATGGAATCTGTGATATTTCTAGGGATTTTTATGCTTGCAACCCATGAGCTTCATCTGAAATCACAAAATTTTTCTTGCATTTGGATGAGAGCATGGACTTAATTTAAGTCTCAGACTTTTCCTGGCATTTAAGTTGTCATTAGTCTTCATTCTGATTCAGGAGAAAGTGTGTGCTAACAAGACAGTTAGAAGACGAAAACTGTGACTTCCAGCCACTAAAATGTTTGGTAATTCAGCGAAAAATCTCCTAGGACAAAAAGCTACTGCTGCTGCATAATAAGACATTTTTCCATATCTTCACTGTTGAATTAAGTAGAGAGAAGAGTTTGTCAGAAGGGACTCAGTGTGGAGAAGCTCCCTCTGATTGTTTGGCACATGGAGGAATGTAAGTCCAGGAAAAAGAACTCTGATTAAGTACAGCTAAATAATGCTTAGCACTGCTGAGAGAAAGGCTGAAGACAACATATGATACAGTTGTTTTTTTTTCGTTCTGCATTTTGTTCATTTGTCTTTAGGACCAATTTATGAGTTTTCCAGATCATCGTGTGATTTTATGTACTGGTTATGACTTACCAAAGAAACATTTTCAGTAAATATTGCTCTCTTTATCCTTGTTCCTTCACTTTAATTTTGTATTGAAATTCAGTTCTATCACAGACAGTGAAGAATTGTTTATTCCCAGGAGAGCCCAAGTCCCTTGCAGGTTTACTCAGACACTCACTTTCCCAGGTGTAATGCAATCCTTCCTCTTCCTGGTATGGATTGTAACCATTATCCCAAGTTTTCTGTATTTGCGGTGTTTTGTCTGGGGCACTTTGTAGCTATCAGATACCAAGATAAGCCCTATGTTTCAAGTGCAGCTTCTGAAATTAATTTAGCTCAAGAAAGAATAGGGACAATACTGAAATATTTGTCTTAGCTTCTGTTCTATACTTGTCTTTAAGGTAAGAAATTATACACCCTTGAATATCTGGTGTACTACACTGATGATCTTCTTTTAATATAAGTGATCAAGCATGTGATGAGAAGAGGTTATTGATAGAGAGTGAATACACAGTATATTATTTCTTATTTCTCAGTTTCTCTTAATATTGTGTACATAAAGAACAGATATCAGGATATTAAACACTTTACATAAATGAAGTTTTAGCCATTAAGTAGAGATAGTATCCTCTAGACAACAGTGCATAGAGAAAAATAATACATATCAAGGTGTCATCTAGTGTATCATCTCTATTATCTTGTAATCCTTTTCACTAAGTCTAATTGATAATTTCTAGCTACCTGCAACATTTTATCTTTGGCTGTGTTGATTATTTTTTTATATTTTTCTAATTAATATTTTCAAATTATGAAGGTGTCCTTCAAGGTACCTACTATTCATGCTCTGACACTCAAAATTCATCATCCTCTGTGAATTTATTTAACTCTGTGCTCCATCATTGTGGTTGTAGATGAACCTATGGACAAGTAGAACCAACCCAGAACACAGACTTGCAGAAATTGGGTTTGTTCTTAACTCTTTTCATGATAATAATACAGAATGTCTGATAATCTCTGTGCAGGGTCTTCTGGATAGTTCTATATCTAGGCAACAGCATTTTGTCTACTTCTTGGAAGGGCTGAAGCATCATCCTGTAAACCTGTTTGTCCTTTGCTATTGACAATAGAGAGAGACAGGAAGATTCCTAAGACCCCAGTAAAGACCTTTAAATTTAGTATGGAAAATGCCATCCTTTGTAATCACAGTACAATTATGGTGCATATTAGTTTAAAAATAATCAAGGGATAACTGAGAGATGAAGAAAGTTTGAGGGGAAAAAACAATGAAGAGGTTTGACAGCAAATAGTGTTTTGTTGCTTGCTGTATCTGGATCATGTTTTAGCCAGGGCAATACACCACAAACAACTGATTTATTTATAGAATGAATAGGTCTGGCCAAATACTCCTGACTAAGAGAAGCTAGACATATTTCTGGTATCATGTATTATGACTGTTAAAATTTCTTTTACTGTGTGTAAAAAAAAGAGAAAAAACACTATCCTGAAAATGAAATGTGATAAAAGATTAACAGTGATAGACTCTGGACAAACAAATTTAATGCCTAGAGCTTAAGTGTTTGGTCTGAAAAGTAGGAAATGGAGATGATCTAATGGTGTTCTGGAGAATTTGGGTAACTTGAGTTTTCAGTCATGAAGGCCTTGACTTTATATTGCTTCTTTTGATGAGATAAACTATTTTTGGCTGTATATTAACACCACCAAGTAAGTTCCCTCTGTTCTGGTGCTGTATGTCTATAAGCTGTGCCTCAACTACATCTTGTCCTGCCCTTCTTACTCTTGTATTCCCTAAATGGAGAACTGAGGATGTCCCTTTTTCCATGAAGTCTAAAGTCCGTGAGGAGCTAAGGTCACTGACTGCCTTGATTCCTCCTAGATGCCTCAGGGGAGGAGATGTGCTGGAAGCATACCATGGGCAAAAGTATCACTGAATGTCAGTAGTCCTGCTAGTGTGGCTGTGATTGTTACTGGATGTCAGAGAACTTTAAGTTTCAGAGACTGCTCTAAATTATGCTGAGAGTTGAACAGTTGCTAACTCTAAGGACTGGAGGGATGGAATACAGCCCCAAGTTGTTTTTACAGTATTAGGTGTTTCTGTCATATTCCACCATTGCTTTCAGAAAGGATTGACTGCCTTCAGTGTACTGGTCTATACAGACCTTTTTCAGTTGCTATATCTTGTATTTGGTTTATATAAAGGAGTCAGAAACAGAAAAAAAAAACAACAAAACCCCACCAGGTTTAATTTAAACTTTTTGGTGTTCCTGATGCAAATTGAGAATCAGCAAAAAAAGTTGAGGTTTCAAAGTCACTACCACATCAAGTAGAATGTTCTTCTCATTCTTCTTATGTTATCTTTTAAGAAGTAGAAAGACAGACAGAGCCATAATATATGTATACATTGAACCTGCTGTGGATCTGTATGCCTTTATTTATGAAGGTCATCCCTTATGTCCAGCTCTCTTTTAAATATCATCAGAGATATTTCTTCTTGACAAATGTGCTTTAGGGGATGAATCAAACATTATTGAGCTGTCACTGCTTACAGGTTGTTTGGAAGACCTCTCCTCCCAGAGTAGTTCTTTTGCCTTTGGATATTTTAATAGGTTCTTGTATTAGAAACTAACTCAGGTCTGTAGTTACAAAAACTACAAATTGAAACTACTGTTCTCTTAGCAAGTTGGACAATTTTTTCCAGCTTCCTTCTGTTGGGAAGTTTACAATACCCATTTAAATGTTAAGCTGTTAAGAGAAAACTGACTTCTCTTAGAGTGTCAGAAGCATTCTCATGTCGGAAAAATGGAGAATGTGAAAGACTCAAGAGCAAGACAGAAACTTTCCATAATGCTTTTGTATCAGACATTTAGTACCAAAACTGTGTGTAGAACAGCTGGACATTGACCCTCTGAGGTTTGGAGATTTGGCCTTGGCCTGGTGGGGGAGTGTTCTGGACAGAGTCTTTGATGGAAAGCATGAAATGGGTCAGTCATTGTAGTTTTTCTGTGGATTCTCATCATTGTCTTTTCCTTTGTTCAGCTCTGGGCACCTGCATCCCCCTGTGACAGCTGAATCATGTGCATATTTGACAGACATAAGGGGGCTGTAGATTTTTAACTAAATAGGTCTTTTGAAGTGCTGAGTGTCTGCAAAACTGCTGTCAGAAAGTGCCAGATCTCCTTATTAATAAGCAGATAGTCAGTTGTTATGTTTCTTGTCCCAGATTACCTCTCATGGCTCTCTGGCTTCAAGTATCCCATGAAAAAGCTATTTTTAGTATGCCATACACTTATTCAGTCTTCCTGGATGCCTCCCAAAAATTCAGCTAATAAATGGCTCATTCTTCCCTCTCCAAAAAGCTTTTATAAATCTGTTGCTCCTGTAAATTTAAAACTCCAGGGGCTGAGACTTCCTGCAGAGGTCTGCATGTGAGTTTTCTCACACGGCCAGCCTTAGCCCCTGCTGAGGAGTTAAATGCCAGTGTTGGGTTTTTTAGCACAGACATTGCTGAATTCCCTCCTTTCTTGCCAATTCAGGACACAATCTGAACCTTAGGGTTTCTGCCTCTTCATGTTCTTGTGATTTTGAGGATCACAAGCATCTCTAACTTTCACTTTTTTTCTGTAGAAACCCCAAAACCTAACAGGTATCATTAGTTAAAACCACCATTTTTTTGGACATGGAGTTTTCATATGTCCATTTGTAGGGAAATAATCCTTCACATGTTTCTAAGTCTCTTTTTGCAGCTACTTTGCTGTCATAGAGAAAAGACCTTTTGCTTAGGGATTACAGTCCATAACAGATCTTTGAAACCAAGACGTTGGAAACAGTAATTTTTATTCCTTCAGAACTTGCATGCTTAATTTCTGTGCAATAATTGACTAGCACATACAGTGGAACAATATCCATCACAAGAACCTTCTAGAAGAAGCTGATCACTTTCAGGAACATCTATACAATTTCTGTGTTTCTCAATATTAGAAANATGTATTGGACCCAAAAAAAAAAAAAAAAAAAAAAAAAAAAAAAATTGAAGGTGACACATAATAGGTTTTAAGGATATTTACTTACAGCAGTACACATATAAATATTGTATGTTTCATTATAAGTCTATAAGTGTATATTTATGAAAGTTTTAATACTTTTATATATATATATAGACTTTAAAAATTAGATAAAGGCATTTCCTTCTATATAAAATAATAAAAAAGGTCCTACCTCTAAATGGCCCTGATGACCAGATGAAAAGTTATCTGACTTCTCCTGGCATCCCACTTTTCTTCCCATGCTTTCAGGAAACCCATTCACCTGCTTCCACCCAGCTTCCACAGGTTTAACCCTGTGTGCTCTTTACCTGTGGCTCATGTAATAACTCCAGCACCTGTATTGCACCTCTGTGACAGCAGTGGCTGTGTCTCATACAGCAGCAGTTTGATGCAGGTGATACTAGGGTGTGGACCTCTTTTATAAAAGCACATGATCTCTACTTAAGACAAATGAAATTGCTTCTGCCTATTTTTACTGCATGGAGTAGGTGTAAGGAAACTGTTGTTTGTCTGCTTCATTAGCCACTGCTTGCCTACTATGCAACTATTAAAATAAAACCTGTACTCACCCCATGCAGTTACAGCAGTGGTACGAACTGTGAATAGACAGCAGAGCAGATGTTGGAAGGTCAATGTAGAATCAGAAATTATGTATCTTTGGATTTAACATCTATCTTCCTGACTCCCAGGAATTTGATTCCCCCTTGATTATTTAACACGAAAAGAGCATTTGTTTTGGGCAAGCCTTTTGTTTGGTGCTCATGCAGTGTAGAGCACAACAAGATGCTGGGCCTTCAAAAAGCAATGATTGATGATAGCTCCATATCCATGCTTGTAATGGGTTTAAGCAGTAATTGCTGCATTAATGCCAAAAGATTTACAAAGGTCAAAATCAAGAGGGAGAGAAGACCCCTGTCCCTGTCCCTGCCACCAGGAGAGTAATTGTTATCAGTAGCTTCAATAATGGCAAAAGTGCTGAGTTTGCTTTGTGGTTCTGCCTTAAAAACTTGATTGTTTCCCTGGTTTGAAAACCTCACTGGCAGGCTTTGCATGCTGATGACAATCATTTTTCTTCCCACTTGATGTTGACCATTACAGCTGTCCTTGAAACATCCCCCCCCCCTCACCACCCCTTCCCACCCCCAATCTCATTATAGTTTCAGCAGTGCTCTTGCTGAACAACAAAAGAGGCGCAGTGATGGATGCCTCCACTGATATTCCAGAAGTGGTAGATAGCAGAGGGTGGTGCAGTGGGAGAACAGTTGTTCTTGGTTAGACCATACTCTGGCATCCCGAAGAGGCAGGAACAGTGTGTTGGTTTGGAGAGAAGGACACCTGGAGATGTTTTGTAGGCACAGAAGTGGTTGTCAATGATGCTGGCAGTGCTACAACGCTTCTGAGTTCAGTCTTGAGCTCTGCCACAGATGTTTTGGCCAGCATTGGTTGGTCAGCCATGAAACAGCCATGTACAGGGAATAGGATAGAGGCTGAGAGAGATAAGGAAAATACTGGTACTTCTGCCCTTCTTCATGTTTGTGTCTTGCCATGCAACCCTGATGCTACTGTGAAGTTTGTCATGTCTGTTCTTGACAGCACAAATGTTTTGTAGAGGTGGAAAAGTGTCCTCCCTCCTTCTCATTGACTTTGCATATGTCGGAAAGAATAGGAAAGAATATCTTTGAATGCATCAGGAATGGGCTTGAACCTTTTCCTCACTTCCACAGGTGTCAAGGCAATACAACTTAAATATCTTTAGAAAGCCACAGCTGTCTTCAGAGGGTGAGGCTGAATAATCAAGCCAATCTGATCAAATATGCACTAGTTTATCAAATTTGTGTTGTGGTAAAAATACACACCTCTTAGTTATGAAGTTTAAAATAGATAAAACTGAATTCAAACATGAACAATATATTCTGCCAAGCCTGCTTCAGTATAACTTAGGGCATTTTATCCTAAAAAAATTTGTATGTTTTTTTAATTTGTGCAACATTTCAAGAGGTTGAAGAAGCATAAAGGGATTCCCCTATGACAGCCTCAGGCCTAGAAGACCCACAGGCTGGCTTGGATTGTGGGGGAGACCTGTGGGCAGTGTAAAATCAGGCAAAGAATGGCTTTAGAGAAGCCAGATATCTGGAGGGAGGTTTCCTTTCATGAAAAACACATTTCAAAAAGCTCTTGACTCCTGCTAATTAAATAAATCTAAAGTTATTCCCTGACTTACTGGAGTTTAATCTCTTTTTCATCCTTCTTTGTAAAAGTCCACAATTACAGATGGGTGGCTGCTTACTGAAACACGATGATGCTTCCACCCCCAAGGTAAAGTGAGGTTTGTCTGGATGCAAACCCACTCACCACTGGCTTCATTATACAAGTTGTCCTAGTGTAACTAAGGCAATTGGGTTGCACAGTGCATATCCTTGAACAATTAAACTACTTTAAAACTATGTTTGCATCAACTTGAAAGGGTTAGTTGCAGCTCACTGGGTAAAAACATAGCTTTAACTACTGTTAGTAACTCTCTATTAGATGTTCACATTCTTATAACTAGGTCAAAATGACATTTACTTAGTTACTCTGCTGTAGTGTCTCAGGCTAAGAAAGCCTCCCTAAACCTTTAGATCTATCACCACTGAGATCTCAAGGCTTTGAATCAGACCAGACAATGCTTTACTAGGGGCTAAGACCTGAACACAAAGAGGATATTTTTCCTTATAATAACAGGGCATTTTCTTCTCCAGGTTGAACAACTCCAGCTCTCTCAGCCTGCCTTCATAGGAGAGGTGCTCCACCCCTCCAAACATTTTTTTCTCTCCGCTGGATGGACTTCAACAGGTCCAGGTAATTCCTTAACTTTGAGCCCCAGAGCTGCACACAGCACTCCAAATGGGGTTTCATGAGAGCAGAGCAGAGCAGAGGTGGAGAATCATCTCCCTTGATGTGCTGTCCACAGTCCTTTTGATACAGCCCTGGAAGTAGTTTGCTTTCTGAGCTGCTCATGTACATTGCTGGGTCACGTTGAGCTTGTCAACCAACACACCTAAGTTCTTCTCCTCAAATGTGCTGACAATTCATTCTCTGCTCATTCTCTCTATTTGTGTTTGGGATTGCCCCAGCCCAGGTGGAGGACCTTGCACTTGGCCTTGTTGAACCTCATGAAGTTCACAAAGACCCACCTCTCCAACCTGTCAAGATTCCTCTGGATGAAATCCCTTCCCTCCAGTGTGTCAACCAAACCAACCAGCTTGGTGTCATGAGCAACTTGCTGAGGGTGCACTTAATCTTATCATTTATGTTACCAGCAAAGATGCTGGTAACAACAAACAACAACAAAACAGTGCCAGTCCCCATACTGATCCCTGAGGAACTCCACCCATCACTGGTCCCCACTTAGACACTGAGCCCTTGACCGCAACTATTGGAGTGTGTCCATCTGGCCATGTCAAGTCAAAAAGTGGGTTCCTCCACACGCCTGAGAGGAGAGTTGCCCACTACTGTCACGCATCACCTTTTCCTGGTTATGTTGGTGGTTACATGGGGAGCTGATGGGGCTGCCTTGCTCAGCTCCAGCACTTCGTTTGTTGTGATGGGTCTTTCCTCTTCAGTCTGCAGAGCATTGATGTGATTCTGCAAAGGTACCTCTGGCATCAGGGGAAGTCTTTTCCTCCCTCTGTTCCTTGCTGTTGCATATTTCCAGTATCCTGCATCATTGTCCTTTCTGCATTATTGCTACCCCCTCCCCTTGCTGTTTGTGCAGACCCCAGCTGAAGCTGCACTTTAATTGAAGTGTCCAACATTCTGCCTTCAGGATGAGAGACAGTGAGTGACCTTGACCCAGGCACATGGTCAAGAATGGTTCCTGGTTCCTGGGCTGTGGGGACTTTGAATCTCAACACTCAGTCACTGGAATGTCCCTCTTTTGAAGAGATGCTGTTCCAGCAGACATGAACTGCCATACCAGCCCTGGAGTGATAGAGTCTATCAAATCTAATACTTGTCAAAACTTGCCTAGTGTCAGACTCTTTTTGTTTTTCAAATTGCAGGAACATGGAGGTAATTGTTCTACTGAAAATAATTTTCTCCACTGCTTTTATGTATTTTCCTGTCAGTAGGACTGAATTCTTTGCTGTGTGCTATTTTCTTTTACATACTTCTCCCCATAAATCCTTATACAGTATGGTATAATGATGAGACATGCCACCAAAGTGACTTGGGAACTGGCACTACTATGAAGTCACACTCCTCTCTGCACCATATCCTGTGTTTGCTGTTGCTCCCCTTTTACCTTTTCCATTGTACTGGAACCAAGCAGACATTGGACTTAAGGGGTCAGTATGGAGCCCTTTGCTACAGGAGGGAAAACAGGTCAGAAAGGGAGTGCCAGGACAAAGTTGCACTAACACTGTACTGTATACCAGATTATGCCATGGGAATATCCATTATTCTGCAGAAAAAGTAGTGTAATGAAGAGTGAAATAATCCCACAGCCCTAGGAATGCTTCTGGGCTTTTGTCAGACACACAATGATATTATAATAGCTTTCTGTTGTAATTATCATGATACATGTTGTCTTTTTTCAGATTAAGCTATTTCTTTCTTCACAGGAAAATGATAAATGAACTGAATGTACATAAGCCTGAATTATTTATTTTTCTGAAGGTTTTTTATTTTTTTTCCCCAGTGAAATATATTTAAGTAAATAATGCTCGGTTTTTTTTCCCCGAATCGTTCTTGAGTTAAAACTCAAGCCTTTGAGTAAAGGTGAATTACTGTAGCCTTTTAAAACACCACTTATAAAGGGGGAATTTATTTCATCTACCTTCAGCCATATAAAAGTTCCATATTTATTCTAAGATGATACTTTGATCTGTCTAAATTATCAATAGAAAGAGTTAGGAACCTCCAGAACATACTTAATAAGATGAATTCACTTTACAGTAAACATTTAAGATAAATGAGGTGCACAGCTTTAGAAATGGACCTTTACGACTCACCATCACTTGTAAGCACATAGATGAGTGTTTTAGGAATGTGTAATATCAGATGGAACTCTATTCATATTTCCAAAAGCCTTTCTTAAACCACCAATGTTCAATTCACTCAAATTGTGATTTCAGAACATGTGTGGTCTCAGATTTGCTACAGCGGCTCCAGACAGTATCAACATTGTAAAACAAACCTAAGTCAATATCCAAGACATTGCTTTTGTTCATAACTCCACTTCAGCTTGGAACTGATTTCACATTTAACCAGATAATGCATGCAAAACTCATGGATTTTCTGTTTACCACCTCCAAGTGGGGAACTACAGTACTGGTACAATACTTCAATATAGTCAGAATAATTTCAAATTTATTGAGAAGGCATCAGATTTGTGCAGTCTCTTATCAAAAGTAATATGCACTTTAATGCTAATAATGTCTACTGTGCTCTGCCCCACATCTCCATGCAATGTTTTATAACAGGGTATTTGTGATTGCCATTTCTATATTGTTTTCATAATTTATTTCCTCTTTTTACTTAGCTCTTGAATGGCTTGATTTTTAAATTTCATTTCTGCTTTTGAGCTTTCTTTTCAAGAAACATGCATTTTGTCCCTGAAACATATCTTACCTTCTGCACATATCTTCCTTTTTTCAAACTAGAGAAATGAATGAGAGAGGCATTCACCCTTCTCTGGATGTCATTTTGCAATATCTACAAGTGCTTGAAGATATTAATTTCAGACTTTTGCAAACTAGGAAATGTGCCAGGTCAAATTAGTAAAAAATTATTTCTTGTACAATTTACCTTGCTTTTAGATCTGTTTTCACTTGAAGACACATTATGGCAGTAAATAGACCTTTAAACTAACTCCGTATGTGTGTTATTTTTTATCCCATTTATTTAATTTCTATCACATGTTTCCATTATTTCAGGGCTTGGAGTGAGTCCTATGGACCAATTCACTTTTATTTTTTCTGATTCTTTGACTATTTCTCTCTTTTCCCTCTATTATTATAAAGTATAAGGAAAGACCAGCTCTCTGAACCAAAACTCCTACTGCTATGCTTCATATGTTTGTTTTGCTTTGCTAAAATTTGTAAGTATTATATAGTGGTATTAGTATTATTATAATTATGATTAGTTTGCAAAGCAGCATCCTTTCAGAAAACAGTGCTTGCACACCTTTATATCAGATACAAAGGTAGAATTTTCTCATCTGAAAGGGTAATCTAATTTTTCTATCATATACCTATAAGTTGATGTACAAGGCTGGATAAGTGGCAAACAAAACATTACTTATTTCTCCTTTTTCAAAATGTGTCTTCAAATTATGATTTCTTTAAACAGCTTATAATGCCCTTAACAACAGTGAACTACAATTGAAAACAGATAACATTACTAATATAAATAGTGTAGGAAAACTTAATTTCTGGATTCACGCCCAATTTTTTGACAGCTATATTCATCCAATAAAGGTTGAGACATTGGTAACAGCTTTAAGAAATAATAGGAAAATATAAATAATATACTTTTCTTATCAGAGTTTAGTTAGAGGAAGAGGGGTCTAGGCCCGGATTTGAAATTGGAGGTGCAGAATATCTGAGTGATAAGGACTATAGATCACATGAATTTATATGTCATCAGTCTTGTCATCCATGAGGCTTGTACCATGACTGACAAAGAAGGAAGTATTAATTTGTAAGGATCAAGAATCTGGAGTTAATGGAATTTGATCATGCCACTCATCGAAGTTGTAGAAGAGAAATATTTAAATTATTTAAATGATGTAAGAGAAAAGTGTAATCATACTTGAAATAGGTATGAAGAAAACAAAGAACTTTGTCTTTCCCTCTTCCTCTTGACTGTAAATATTTATTGTTCTTGTGTATGTCCTTGATCCATCCATCCATCCATCCATAGTCTTGTCTAGATCGTGAGAAAGATTGTTGTTTTTACACCTTTCACGTGTTTTATACCCATTATATGTTTTGGCCTGTTTTGTTGAAACATCGTAAGTTCTCTTTCTTTCTGATTTCCCTGGATACATGAAAGAAAACCTCTTTTAGCTGTTACTGCTCTTAACACATACTTGAAAGTGGATTTGGGACAGAGGCTGAGACACTCTAGAGGATTATTTGAAGCAGGGGTTTACAAGATCTATTTCTTTCCTGCAATTTTATTCCTGTAATGGGAGCAGTCATCCACGGGGTGTGATGCCTAGCGGGGAACCTGCTGGAGGCTCTAGTCAATTTTTTGCCATGAGTCTTCAAAGGAGATGGACCGTGATGTTACCTAGCCTGTGATGTTTTTCCACTTTCCTCTGTTTCTTCTGTAATCACATTCTAGTAGACACTATGGGCTATAGTTGTAAAACCTTTGATTGCTCTCTGTATAGCCAAATCTCTTTATTTCTTTGTCCACATCATCCATTTAATGAAGTGTTTTCTGAATACAAGAACCAGCATAAAAGGGAGCAGCTGCGCAACAAAGAGATTGGAAGAAGAACTCCATGCTCAGCCTGCCATATGCATGTTAGCCTCACATTTGTAGATTTTCTTAAAAGCAGTGGTTTAGTTTTGCACATGTTACCATACAGAAACTTGTTCAGATCTTGTACAGCACTATGACCTTGTTTGTATCTTTGTGGTCTTTCCCCAGACCTTTACCTTTGTATTCCGGCTAAACATGCCCAAAATCTTGTACACCTTGTGTGCCCTGCAATATCCTACCTCCAAATCTGTCCTTGAAAAGTGGTTTTGAACATTTCAAACCCTGCTTTGAAGAGATCTCTGCAGTGGACCAGAAAAATGGGTTTGCATGGTTTTGTGCTACATGCTGTAATGTATCATGTCATGCTGAACAGAAATCTCTATCAAGATAGGGACATTTAGCCTTCTGAATGAAGAAGATTAAGAGAAAATTTACGTTGCTTTACCTACCCTCATATTTGTGGTTCCTCATCTTGCCACTGCTCATTTTACAAATTATTTTTTTAACCAAATATTTATAATTTATAATGCTACCATGCCATTAGCAAAATAAATCAGCTAATTAAAGAAGAAACTGGGAAAGGAATAGCAAATCTTTCCTTTACCCCTGATATCTTATCTGGGAGTCGACATTTTGCTTTTCTGTGCTTCCATTCCTTTATTTGAAAAGTAAAGCTACCACACAGCACATGGTAGTACAGGAATAATAAACATGAAAAAGACCTTTCCCACATCAGGTCCACAAGAGTCAGGAAAGGCAAACGGGATCAGGTAAGTAATAAAAAAGTACTTTTTTCCTTTCTGGATACAATTCCAGAAGTTTTAGGCATTCAAAGACTGCAGTAATGAAGACACTAGGAATATCAAAGAGTGACAGTGTCACTGTTTCTGTTGCAGTGGGTGTAGAGTAGGACACAGACGTAAACTAATGTTTTAAACACAAAGTTTGAATGTAGTAGCAGTTCACATAATTAAGCTGGTGCCTCAGTGAATTGCATCTTTTAGAATTTCCTCAGCTTTGACACATCATGGGGTGACTTTATGTCCTACTGTTTTCACATCCTTGTTGATATCTAGAATTAGCCAAGCATCTGTTACTTCAATGAAATCTGATATCTGTTCTAGTACAGTTGTTTACAATACTGCAGTAGATCTGATTATCCTTTGTACTGAAAAAAGGGACCACATTCAATCCTGTTTAATTTTTCTTTGTTACAAAGGAAAATTATTTGTTCCATTATACTCTTTTTCTTACTGTTCAATTAGATTTACCTACCAGTAACTTCTATCAAAGCTTCTCCTTATCTGATTTAGTATCTTTTAGATGAAAAATTATTAAATTGAGAAAGGAGTTAATCTGAAATATATATCCATGCTCTGACTGCACACTGTTGGGGTACTAATAATGTTAGGGATTTATTTCCCACAAAGCATTACATTTTTCTGACTACCCAGCCCTAATTAATCCTTGAAATCTCCTCCTTTTAATTGTATTTTTTGACAGGATGACTTATTTTCCTGGTCCAGCACGACTTACATCTTCTAATATCTAGTTCATGCTTAAAATGAAGGATCAAAATATTATTGTGAGATTCATGGGTATAAATTTGGAGCAGTGGAATAGCTCCAGAGTTACTCTCTGTAATGGGAGGGTATTTTCTGATCATGCTTAGAGCTCTGCTATCTTTGTAAGAGTGAAGGGAAGGAATGCTGCCCTTCTAATGTATTTATGTAATTCCTAGTATAGGTGGACATTCATATCTTCTGATAAAGTGTTTTGCATTTTTCATTAGCAATGTATGGAGTGGCTCACATCCTGAAGGGAACCAAAACAGTGCATTTTCTTGGACATCAAGGGAGATATACCCCTTCTTCAAACTTACCATATGGCTGAACACTTTAAAGTAGTATTAAACAAGTTCTGAGATATATCAGCCCCAATAAATACTCCTGGGTCATCTGTTATGACTCTAGTGTTTCTTGACAAAAGGTAACATAAATTATTTTTATAGGTTATATGTGATATACACTCATTGTTTCCCTATAGCTGAGGTTAGAATTAGATGTTTAAAATCCATACCAACAGCCAATTAATGAAGTTAGTCCATTCCACTTGCTGCTTATCTAATTGCAGCTTGCAGTCCTGCCACAGAAGATCTGTCAGAGTCCACAATGTAAATCTGCAGCTAGAACCATTTATGATATAATTGGGACTTTTTGTAAAATACTGTATCACTGAATAGATAACATTCAAAAATATTCCCTAATATAGATGTGTGCCAAGCTGCTGAATTCTGCAGTGATATTCATGTTCAGTTATGTTATGCAACCATGTTCATACATTTTCTCCTAAAATAAATTTTGGATGTCCTATCTTCAGTTAACAGGGAATTACTTGGATCTAGCCAGAATATTTTAAAACCTGTATCTTGTAATTTACTGGTATATTGCACAGCAGGGCCTCTAACTCTTATGGAGATATTACATTTCTAGCCACTTTGTAGGTCACAAGAAGAAAATTTTTGAGAGGAGCTGCACAAAACTGTCAGCAGCAATTCTAATTGATGCATACTAGAGATCAAATGGAGGCTTTTCTCATTTATCCTCACAAGTCAGGGATACATTTTTTTTTCTTTTAGGAATAATTGACATTCACATAAGATACCCTAGAGACCTCTGTGAGAAGAGCTGGAAAGAGGGATTTAGTCAAACTATAGGTTACTTACTTAATAAATTTACTTATTTATAATGCATGATTTGAAAGTGTTTTTCTGATAATCATAGTTAAAGAATGTAGTTGCTTATTAGAGAATACTTACAAAAGCCTTATTAGGAATTCATTTGTACCACCCACAATTATAACCCTTGCCTCAATTTTACTTACAAACCTCTAGGAATGTCTTTCTTCTGCAGAATTTCAGAGATTTCTTCAGTGTAATCTGAAAGTTCTTCCTTGTTACTGTCCATTCAATTCAGTGGATTTTATTGCCTCATTTTCTTCCTTTTAATGCTTTCTCTTCTAAAAGAACATAACACATACTACTCTATATAATATAATAAGTAAATTCAGTGTATGCCATTCCACTGTCTGGACTGACTCTGAAGTTGTCTGAATCTTGGTTCTCTTGGTGGTTTACACCATTCTCATGGCACAGCTATGATGAGGTCTCAACATAAAGTCAGATGGGTATTAAATAATAATAATTAAATTAAAAATTTCCATTGTCTGGTTAAAGCATATAGCACATTTAATTAACATGAAATTATCCATGCTTAATTCGTGTACTATTTAATGCAATGTTCAGCACAGATTATTTCAAACAGTGTTATGCTTCTGGTATTGCATCTCACAAGAAGGAGAAGAGAAAGCAAGCATTGGATAGACATTGATCAATCAACACACATACTACAGTCACAGATGTATCTACACACTGTGGGAGAGGGGTCAGTGTTCAGAACCACCCTTTGTACCTTAGTCTTTTAATGGAGGAGGAATTTTCTGTAGAACTGTAAATAACTGTTTGAGATCAAATTGTATATATTGCTATTTTTAAAATGAGTATTAAACACTTACTGATTAGCCAAAATATTTATCCTCAAAATGTGTGATTTATTGATGCTATTTAATAGTTACTTATTTTTCTCATAATACAGCAGCACAAGCTTCTCAACATTTTTATTTTACAAAATGTTGTAATAAGCTCAAACTGACAAAGTCTAAAAGGTCATGCTGAAAAAGGCATAACCTTTGATTGGGATCTAGCTAAAAATAGTCTAATTACAGGAGGTTGTGAAAAACTGTTGCTGTAGGGGAAAAAATTGCAAGTTTTCTGGGATCTACTCCTGTGCTTGCTCCAGAAATATGTTTTCTCAAACCTGGTTAAAAAAAAATCAAAATATTTTTCAGCAGTGTGGTGCTGTTCAGAAGGCAGCTCGTGAAACATCAGTCCTGGGACAGTTCTGAATATGAAGCAAAGCACAACAGGCATATCTGAAAGACATATACCATGTCTGTGATTTACAGAATTGAAGGAGAGGCTACAAATAATAGAAAACAAGAATCCTGTTATTCCCACAGGATAGAAGTGGATTATAGACATAGATCAGACTTTCCTGGTCTTTTGATTCTGTGTGTCTATATTATCTTGGTGGGAAATGATTTTGCACTTAAGGTGACAAAGGCTTGGAGGAAAGGCCCTACTCATGTCCAGCTGCCAGAAAATAAAAAGTGTTGTGGAAGGCTGCTAATTGATCTGCACTGTAGGATAAATTCACTTTGGATTTTTCATGTGAGTCAAAGTCACAGGAAAGGTATGGCAAAAATAGCCTCTAAGATCCAAGCAGATGCACAGGATTCGACACTCTCAAATTTTGGACAGTCCATGTCAAAACCTGTACAGTTGCATATTTTTTATCATTCCTTCACTTGCTCATTCTTTAATTGCACCACTGAGCGTAATGCAGGTATAGTCTCTCCTCTTACCAGCATAGTTCTTGTGCCCTTTTATCACCTAATTTGTTCACCATTCAGGTGAATGGAGCAAAAAAGAGACAGGATCCTTCAAATACATTCTAGAAAGTGGGAATTGGGCAGACATGGAGCACATGCTTGTGTGCACATGTGTGGGAGTGTGTTCACACCAGCCTGTTAGGGCTCTTGCTCCATGCATGTGTATTTGTGGGCACAAGAAGTCTTCCCTGTTAATTTCTCATAGACTGGAGGAAAGTTCTCATGGCTATACCAGGTATAAGGCAATTGTGGGCTATTTGAATGTTACTTACATTGACCATGGACTTCTGCTTGCCAAAGTTTGATTTCTAATCTGAAGGAACAATAAACTGAAGAAAGAATTCTTCATGTTGGGAGCCTGCCACATGTCCTATACCATCAGAAAATATACTCTTCCCATCTTGTGTGATTGGGTGCCCTGTCCCAGTGTTTCCAACAGTCAAAGAAAACCCCATCTGGCATAAACTACTTTTTTCCGTTCTAAAGGCTTAGTTTGCAGCTAAAAAAATGACCTCTATGGTTTTTGAATGTCTTCAGCTGATGGCCCAAAGACATAAGATAGAGATAATGGTGCATTGTGTTTAAAATTTTAGGATAGACTTCAAGAAAACTATATATAGTTTCTTTATAGTTCTGGACAAATACCTTGTGTCTGCTGTCTGTACACTGAGGGTAAAGCTGTTGTAATTCATGTCAAAATCCTTACAAGGATAAATCCATAAAGTCTCAGGATGCACAGACATATATCTCCAGGGGGACTATATTGATAGATAAAAGCCACTATGCTGTCAACAAATGTCTTACTGGTACATACAAAAATTGATGAGCTTTTCTTACTCTGTTGGATGTCCTGAAAACCAGAAGAATTGTGACCCATCCCTGTCAGCTATTTTAATTGTGAGATGGATTTTCTAAGTAAAAAATTCTAGCCTGCAGTGCTCACAACTGCTTTAAATAAAGAACAGGATTTGTTTTAAGAATAGGAATAGGATGTTTTCCTTGCCTAGAAAATTATGAGCCACTGTGTTTATTATTGTAAGGAAATGAACTAGGAAATAATTATAATGGTTAATGAGCTATAGATTATTATTTGTGAAGAATTCCAAACCTGCTCCATGAAGCAGTCCCGCATGAGGTCTCAAACTGAAGTATCTGGTTCATGTTTTGAGGTCCAACAAACTCTTTTGTTTTGTTCCAGATAATGGATGGGAATATGCACAAGAAAAAAAATTAGAGTGGTATATATGTTTTTTCTTATTTTCTACTTGTAGTGAAACTGTCAGCCAAGAAATAAAACTCTTTAATTAGATATCATGTTGCATCACAGTGTCTAGTAATGAAGCTGACAAAATATCTACGAAAAATGAAGTGATGTGGCAAGTTTGGTATGTTCAGTAGGTGCTTTATTAAAAAGTCTCACATTAGAGAAAACTATCAGTAAAAGGTCAGCAAAACTTGACCTTTAAATTTACTAAACCATATAATGAATTTCCATAAGATATGCAGGAAATACTGCGAAAGAATGTTACACTTTTTGTGTTTGGGTGACTTTACAAACCCTTGAGTAGTATATCTCCAAATGTGGGAAATGGCTTTTTCTTTCACCTGTAAGAGGATCAGGGTGAAACATAAAGTCTCCTTGGTGGCATGCAATAGAGAGGAAGTATCATTTCCTGTGCTTGGAGTGTCACTGGAATCAGTCCAGACGAGGCTCTCTGATTTACCTACTTGTAGATCTGAGCACACAGCAGTCCAACTTAACCAAGCTGAACTGCCTGGCAGTGAATGTAATTATTGCAAACCAATAAGCTTACCACACCTGGGTGCTCCCAGGTTGATATACAGGATCCAGTCTGTGGTTCTTTAGTACTTGCTTCCTGGGCATTTTGGTGTTTAGAAACAGTCACACATTTATATTTTCTGCCTGACCACTTTGCAGATTAGGCTGAAACTTCCATCTTCTTAATTACTCCTCATAATAAAGATGTACTTTTCCTCAGACAATGCAAATGTTCACATTTTTTCTGTTAGTAAAAGCAGAGCAAGATGTCTTTCCAAAGTAGATTCTTACATTACTGCACCTTTCACCCACAAACTCACAGAGACAGACTAGACAAAGGATATGCTCAGTATTTTCTTTGCTTGATGGTCCATGAGTTATGGAATTTCCTCTTGCCTGAGGAACAACCTGAGTGTAAAATTTCAGACAAAATATGTGTTTTCTTTGCTGTCACATTTATGAGAGACATTCTGTCTTTGATAACTCTGTCCAGGATCATAAGACACCTTCTTCAGCTCAGGTTCCTTCCATATTTGGTCCATCATACTATAGCTACTGCAAAACTGTACCTTCCTTCCTATCCATAATATTTATTCTTTTTCTACATCTATTCTGCTGCTTGCCTGTACTCTCCACTTATTCATGATGCTTAGTTGATCTCCAATGTTCGGTTTTCAACAACTCCTTCTGAGTTACAGGTTTAAAGTAGAAGTGGGAAGGCAATTTTCATTAACAAAAATGTAGTTTGTGACTTGGTTCAGACAGATAGAAAAGGATTCATCCTGCCAACTTTAGGTATCTACAAAGTAGATACTCACATCTAAGTGTGTAGTTTACAATCCTTTTTTAGTCAGTGGGGTAAAATAAGCACTTCACAGACAGAAACCATCTTATTTAAAACCAGATATTTGTAGCAGGTGAGGGAACTGCTTCATTCTCTCCATTTGCTGTGGCTGGACCTGGTATGTTGGAGTCCATGTTTCCATGGATCCTCCACAGAGAGTGAGAAGTACAGAGACTGAATTAAAACCTTTAGAAAAATTAGAATATATAAAACCATATAAGTATAAAGTAGAAATCTAACCCTCAGTTTAAAGCTTCACATGCCCTAAGTCCTAGTTGTTAGTGTAGAAGGACAGAGCTTCAGGCCTAGTGCTAGAGTTTAGACACAACAAAAATAGAGTAGAGTGCTGTTTATAATTTTTGGTATGAATTTTATGCACAATAAGATAGAACTTTTATGCTAGTAAGATAGTTTTTGCACTGATAGATATGCTATATGCATAGGTTTTTGATGCTGCTTTTTGTAGTTTCTCGTAGTTTTACAAACTTAGAAAATTGCACCTAGATTGGCTAGTGTGTAGATAAAAATATGAATATGCATTTTTAATTTATGGATAAAAAGCCTCTGGGTTGGAAGTGAAGGTATCAATCGATCAGTCCGATCTATCGATCCAACCTCCACCTTCTGCAGCCTGAGGAAGGAGCCCTGCCAGGGAGCCGAATGGGATTCTAAAGGTGCCATCCATTGTCGCTCCGGTCAGGGCCCTGGGATTCCGTCCCTTCCCTTTCCCCCTGCGGCGTTTGCCCCGGAACTCTGTTCGGGGCTGCCGAGGACTCTGCGAGGGTTTGGGACCCCGGGACCCCTTCCTGTCCCTGCAATCCCCACAGCTGAGAACTCTGCCGGGTCTGGGGCCCCCCATTGCCATTGCGTCCCTGTGGTCGGGAATTCTGCCGGGTCCAGGATCCCCCATTGCCATCACGACCCCGCAGACAGGAACTCTGTGCAGCTTGGGATCCCCCGTTGCTATCACGACCCTGTGGCTGGGGGATTCTGTGTGGGTTCTGAATCTCGGGGCCCTTCTCTGTTACTGTGATGCCTGCGGCCGAGACCCCTGTCTGGGATTTGTGATTCTGTGATTGATTCCTCTCTGTTGTTGTGACCCCACGGCTGGAAACCCTGCTCGGGGTCAGAAGATCGGAGGTTGATTTACTTAGAGGCTGTGATGCCAAATTTTATGCTTTGCTTATAGTTTTACTAGAATTTTGCTTTGGTTGTTAAGAATTCTATGCTTTGCTTCTTTTTTCATTAGCACTCTGTTAAGACTTCTATGCCTTAGTTAGTGTTTTGCTTGGATTTTGTTTGCTTATGTTTATAACTGATTGTATTGTAAGACCGCTCTTTAGGACTCTCACACCTTCAGATACATGCTTTCAATAATAAACAATTCTGTTTAGATCCTAAAATGTTCTGAGACCTTTTAAGACCTATAATCCGTAAAACGGCCTCGGCACTGGTGATCTGTGAGAAGTCAGGTGAAATAAATGCTTGTTAGTATATACTCCAAATGGACATGTATGTTTTTCTGCACTGCTGTACAAAATATTCAGAAGTCTGAGCAGAATCTGCTGCATTGAGGTGATTCATTCTGCTTCAGTAGGAACAGCATTTAGGAAATGCCTTAGGGAAAGCTGGTCCCCCACAGCTGCTGACTCCTGAGAGCTGCAGGGTTTGTGCTTGGCTCAGTAGGAGGCCTTCCTGTGGCATCACACTCTTGGAAATTCCAGTGCTTGTTTGTAAGGAAAGGGAAGCTCAGTCCTCTGTGGGATCCCCACCTTCTCTCTTCTTCAAATGCTTTGATCCTGTGGGAGAACACAAATACATGAACCTCTTCTAGCTACCTTGATTTTTCCCCAAAACTTCATTTTTTCTCTTCACAATCCCCATCTAATATTTTCTACAGGCAACTGTTCCTAGTGAATGCCCACTGGCTGTATGGAGGAAGATAAAGCTGTGGCAAGGATGAGGAGGCAGTACTGCAGTCAGTCGGGAGCATTTGTTCTGCTCAGAGGTACTTCTCCCAGCACTCTGCCAGAGAATCTATCCCTGGGCTATACTGTACATTATAATAAATATGTCTTGTCCATGGAGAAAAGAAATAGCTTGTTTGTTTACAGTAAATATCTGTAGGCATATGAATTGGGTTGTAGCCTATTTTACATTTGGGAAAAATAAACCACAACACAATCATTGTGGGAATGGCCAAATTTGAATCATTATTAGGAATGTCAGACAACAATCTGTACTCATTGTGTCCCAAATCTCCTCAAATGCTCAAGCTGAAATTTGCTTTTACTCAGTACTGCTATCTCCATTGCAGATTCAGTCATAAACACACAAAACTGTATTTGCAACAGTGAGAAGACACTTCTGTGTTCCTTCTACACACATTGTGATCTGTATAAAATTTCATTCTTTTTCTCTCTCTGAAGCAGCCCATTCCTAACCCCTGTGGCTTATCTATTCCTTAAACATTAACCTATTTTTCTGCAAGAGGAGTTTGAAATGCATTATCAATTTCAACAGTGTACAGAGACCAGATAAGACAAGCAAAAATGTATGAAAATATTATCTAGCAGTCCTATTAGGAATAACCCTGAGAAGAAGAAAAATCAGGGCACAGACTCAATGTTCTGCAGCTTCAAAGAGATGTAGTCAGTCAGCTACACGAGAGATCAGGGCACTGGTAATAACCCCTTGGGTTTGCCCTGGACAGCTCATGCCCTTCCAAATGCTTTGCACAGAGCCATTCTCTGTGGTCCTGCAGGGCAAAGATTACCTAGAGCTGGCTGGACACTATTGGCTTCATGGCCATAGGGACATTGTGGCAGCAGCCAATCTGCTGCATGAGAGGAAGCTTTCATCATTAAATGCTAAAAGAACAAAAAGAAAAAAGTATGAAGAAGAACAGGTCAGTCTTCCTCAGAGTAAAATATCCTCCTTTCAAGCTGTTCAGCAGACAGGAGTGAGTCAGTCACCTTGTATACAGTCATTAGGAGCATCTAACCACTTCATGCTCTGCCGGGAGACTGTAATAGGCTTCGTCTGTCAGATCTTCACACCCCACCTGTTAGCTTAAACACTCTGCTGTGTGGGGGCCTCTTTCCTCACTCTGCAGAAAGCATTTAACCTGCTGCTGCCAGCTTGGTGGGGTGTACAGGCCCTGCCTGCAGCCTGCCCTCCTGCCAGCCCTGGTCTGCTGTGCTGCCCGGCACCTTCTCTCAGCATCCTGCAAAGGCTGCCAGGAGCTCGCTCCCACCCCAACCAGCTAGCGGCTGCAAGAGTACAGTCGAGATCTCACCTCTTTTCTCACTTGTCTGGTGACCTCATTTCACACATCTGATTCCCTTTCTCTGGCTCCTTTTACAGCTTGTCTCTTTTGCAGCCTCTGATTTGCTAGTCACGTTTTCCCCATCAACACTTTGAATCTGTTGTACTTACAAAAGTGCTGCAGTTTTTTATCTTTCGTGTTATGGTGCTCTACCCCTGTGTGCCTATTAGACTGATTTTGAAATTTCTTTTTTAATCTTTAGTCTTTTATTTCAGATTTTAGATATCAGTCTCTCTATAATTATTGTATTACCTTTGCCGTCTGGAGTGCTGGTGTTTTGTTTTTGATTGGGTTTTTTTTCTCCTTAACTCTTTTTCACTTTCATCATCCTGTTGTAATTTCAGTGCATTTTGACATAAAACTGTGTAATAATCATCATATTCCCTGGTTTAAATCATTCAAAGAGGCATAAAGAATTTGAAAAATCAAAGTTTAATTTCAAGAGCTCCTGATTTTGCTGGAGAGAGTAAGAGAGGGTGCTCAGGGTTTATAAACAAATTAAAGAAATATTACAGTGTCGGACTTCTGAGTGATCAAGATTAATATTTTATATGGAGCCTGAGTTGAACAAATGAAGGCTGATTTCCTTGATATCCCAGACTCACTACTATCCTTCCCTAACAAACCTGTCCTCACCTTCACTAACTTACTTTGTACAATCTTCTATAATTTTTCTTTAAAAAAAGGGACACCTTTCTGCCCTTCAGTATTCTTTCAGTCCCTTAAAAAATAATAAAATTTCAGCTGCTTACGTAACCAGAAGCAGACATGAAGGTTTGCTCCCTTGCCCTAATATCTAGCTTTTTTAGCATTACAAGTAGGCAATAACTTAGATCTATGCAAAAGAGTTGTCAGAAATGCTATCTAAAATTTTTACACTTAATCAACATTTTACACTTCATTTCCGTGTGCGAAAATCTGTATCAAAAGTGACAAGAAAGATTATAAGGAATTAGGTTTTAGGTACAATGTGTAGCAAATGCCTAAGATTCACATCTCTTCCTCTCTTGAAGACCTACATGGAGGTATGCTTCTCCATCCTTACACATCTCAAAAGTAAAATCCTTTGGTGGATTAGAAAAATTGTGTCAGGAGATTTCAACTGTGCTGTACCGAATTTATGAACAGAAATTTCTGGCAGCTGCAAATGTCTCATTCTTATTGTAGCATCTGGGGTTTTTGACTCTGGAGAGCTGTGATACCATTCCCTAGGGATGAATGGGGTATCATCCTTGTATAAAACAAGTGAGGACAGAGCTTAATGAACCCATCATTTTGGGTTTGCTGCTAGAGCTGTCTAATCACAGGCAGAGCATGCACCACAAAAAGGTTGGCCAACTGGGACAGTAGTCCTGGGGAGGGACGTGAAGGATTTGGTGCTCCAGTGTAACAGTTCTGGAGAAATAAATTTTCCTCCTGTGGTTTTAATAATATGCTTTTAAACTAGGTATGGCAAGAAGTCCAAAGGGCTATGGAAAGGGTTCTGAAATGGAACTGGAATTTCATTTGAACTGCTTTAACAATACCCAGCAGAAACCTCTCTTCTGCACACCTGAGTCAAACATCAGCAATGCAGTTTATTTCCTCAGCAGTTACTGCATCAGGCAGTCTTAGAAAATGTGTAATCATTATTGCTGTACCATTATTGTGGTAGTGGTACTTCATGAAGTTTATCTACGTGCAAATTACATTAGAGGAAAGGCATCTGGTAACACTGAATGTGTTTGTATGTTGTGTATTCTCTAAAATGGAGAACTTGTTTCTTTTGATGGCTTGTTGGCAAGTTGAGTGAATATTTCTATTACCCCATTTCAGATATAAATCTTTATGCTACTCTGAAGCTAAAGAACACTTTGGCAGGACAGTATCGGTCAGCTGCTGAAGGGCTGTCATATTTCAAAATTAAATATGGTTCACCAAACTAAAAGCTTTCTTGTTCAGCCTCAGACATAGCAAAGTATATCATTGGTGTTAACAAATGCTTAAAATTTACTGGTTTTCATCACTTTAATGGCATACTTTGTGCCCTGTTAACTCCATTACTCTACCAAAGATGTACTTACTCATGCAAAGAAATATTTAAGGCAATTATATCAAATTTTCCCTCTCCTGAAAAGTAGTCATAGAAATAATTCATAGCACAGCATGAATAGCAATATGTGCAAAGTTTGTTTAAGTTGGAGGGAAGTAAGAGAGGTTTATGCAAATAACATAAACATTCTGAAGAGTGTGACATTTTTATTGAAAAATAATTAAACGTCTTTATTTAAAAAGATTGAATTAGTAAATTTTTGAAATGCCTTTGGAAAGGTGGGTAATTAGGAGAGGTTTTTAACAGTCTGCTCTTCAGTTTAATGAACACAAAATATGCTCACAGAGAAGAAACTAAAGTATCATAATGTTGAGGTTAGAAAAGTTAGATTTTTTTTTTTAGTTGAATTGATTTTTGTTTGGTATTTTTAAACAAATAGTCTTCCTATTGAGGCAGTAAACTCCCTGTAGAAAAAAAAAAATGTTCAAACTTCATATAATTTCAGACCTTTTGTTTGACCTCTCTGAGTCATCTTTCCTCACAAAGAATAAGTTAAGGTGTGTTTTTTTTGGGTTTTTTTTTTTGGTTTTTTTGTTTGTTTGTTTGTTTGTTTTGGGGTTTTTTTGCACCTAGGGAAAGCTAATTCGGATGGTAATTAGATTTTAAAGGAATACAAATTTTGTGTTATAAGGAATTGCTACAAAAAATGATTTAAAAACACATTTATGGAATTTAAGGATTTTTATTTTCTAAAAGCCAAATATTTTTACTCCATCATCTCCACTTTTCCATGGAGATGAAAAGCACTCTTCTGGAAGGGAAATTATTTATTTTTTTAAAATAGGGTTTTAAACTTCTGTGAAAAGTGAACAAATCAGAGCCTGGAAGAAATTAAATGTATTTATATTTTGGGGGTTGTATGTAGAAGCAGATAAAATACATTCTGTAATTTTGTCCATCTTCCACAGCCTAGTTCATAGCACTTCATTACTGAAATAACTTCCCATGTCAAAGGAACATTTCTCTCATGCTGCTTTGTCCTCAAGCTTCCCATCATTTGTGATGAAGGGGAAGGCCTGGTTCTAGAATACTTGCCACTAAGTTCAGAAGTTACAGTGCGAGTAGGCGAACGAAGGGTTGTGCAGACAGAAAGTTCCATAGTCAGAAAGACACACTGGGAATATTTAAGAACAAAGATTATAATTCAAGGTTTTTTACTGATCCCAAGAGACAAAATATTGACATGTTCAAGAACTTTTCCTGTGCTCTTGGAGAAATAGAATTTAATTGTGGACAGAGGATTTTGAAATGAGATGTGAACAATCTGAATTACAAAAAAACCAAGATGTCTTCTCATTTGTTGGGGAGTACACCTATGAACAGATTTAGGCAAATTGACAAGCACCACCGATTACATTTTTATTATTACAATAAATTTTTATTATTACATTTTTATTATTACATTAAATTCCCTCTAATGCATCAGGCATGCAGAGCTGCCTAAACAATTACCTTATCATCTCATGCTATTCTTGACATACAGGGTTTATTGAGGCCTTTTGATCTGTTTTAATGATATTTTTGAAATACATTTTGGATGACATTTTGTAGAGGGTTTATTGTATTTTTCTGTTTTGCAAGTGGTCTGTTGTGGGTGATCCCAAGGTTAATAACTTGTTCAAGGACTGTAACACTTGTTTTCAAGACTAATATCTGAAAAAACCCACTCTGACTTCTCTAAGCTAGACAGAGTTTCTGTTCATTTCCTCTGAACATAGAGAGCCTCTGTATTGGCTCTGTGTGCTTAAAAGAACATGGAGGTTTCCTCACTTCTAGAAAGGAAGAAAATGACCTTCCTGCATCCTGTTCTGTCATTCTTTATGAGCAGACAGATTTAACCTGCCCACCACAGAGTGCTTCAGAAATGCTGTCTCTACTCATGGACTTTGCTGCAAAGAATATAACTTTTTGCTGTCAATTTGTTTAATTATACAACATTGGACAATACATTGCTTAGTGAGGATGTGCTGAATCACAGTAAAATATTTCAGGCAACTGGCAGGCAAGGCTGCCCAGTTTTATTACCATTGTAGATGTTTATTTCCCACCCTTCTCCTTCCAGGTCAGTAAATTCTGATAGTGGACCATTTACACTTTCTACAATCTATGTTATCCAAGGCTATAAACTTTACAAATGAATGGGGCAAACCTTGACTGCTGAATTTTCTCGCTCTTTCATTACAGTACATCCATCTTACTTACTTACTAGCTCTCAGGAAGGCAACAAAGCTTTGTGGCTTCATGAGCAATATTAAAATATTCAGATTTATTCCTGTAACTGAGACTGATATTATGACAGATGCTGAGGTCTCTGTGCTATCTGCAGCAGCTGTGATTTCCCTTTTGTTCTGCATCTGATAGTTGTTTACAGCATGGCAGAGTGTATATGAGGGACCCTCAGATCAGAAAATTTACTTTTATATTATTTTGAAAAAATTTAAGTGATTTGATGAAATACAAGCCCAGAAGTTATACAAGCCCACTTATTTACCTCTTACACTGGCAAGGAGTGTTTGGGTGATTGTACATGTCTTAAGAAAATCTTATAATCTATTCTCACAAACTTTGAATGTGAATTGCACAAAGCAATCAAAATATTGCAAGAATGAACTGTATATATCACCCCTTTTGTTTGCAAATTTGCCAAAAAGTTACATCAGTGCTTTCAAGAACTCCAAAAGGTGGGATAAATAGGAAAGGTCTTCCACAGCCAGCAATATTGTTTTATAATCTGTATGGAGTGCTGTGCCACACTGGCAGAGAGAGAGAGGATTTAGTCTTTCTTCCACCTGCCCCAGCCACCTTTTGCTGAACAGTTCTCTGGTTCTTCACTTGCACCAGTCTGTGGAATGGCTCAAATCAATAAAAGAGACTTTACTTGCTTTGAACAAATTGTTCCTTGTTTGTGGAAGTCCTTTCTATTACATCCAATGCCTGGATTCCTTTCCCTGCTGAAAGCATTCCTCTCACTCGGTGATGGCACACAGCAGCACACGTGTGCTCAAGCCCACACACTGCTGTGCTCATCTGCAGGTTGCACTAAAAACCTGTGTATCTATCTTGTGCAAAAAAACTTAGAATAGTCCCTCAGCTCCATAAGTCAGATTTTGGATATAATTTTTTCTACCCCTCTATCAAGGGGTAGAAACAAGGGGCTTAAGGAAACTACAGGCTCTTGTTAACCGATTGTTCCTGCTCTGAACCTTTACACGAGAGTCTGGTCTGTTGTGTGCTTTTCTCATGTGCTGTCACCTTTAAAAAAATGTGTCAGATGGGAGCTCAGACAAGGAATGCCCTTTTACTGGGCACATAGCAAAATGAGGCACTGGTAAACAACAAATAAATATAACAAGCAAAGGTTGGGTTCTCAAACTTCAAGATTTTCCTCTAGTGAAGAACAAAAATGCTGGCCTACAACTCTCTGCAAGTCCACGTAGCCCAGGCACTGCCAACCAATGCAGACGGTAGTGAATGATGATGTTACTCTCTTGCAGGTTTGGACATGTGATGGGTTTCCTTCAAAACATGCATATATCTTAGAGTCTTAAAGCCATCTGTCAAGCTACCCATCTTTTTCTGGCTGTGATTTCAAGTTTGCTGTCTCAACTTCTGCTTTCAAGCCATAGGGCAGGACTTTCAAGAAGGCAGTTGAATGTACTTCAAGGTAAGTTTAAATTTAAAATGTATATCTTCATTGCAGAATTGTAATCTAATGCTGTCTTTCATGTCGAAGGAGGATGACATTTTTCCTGTATATTTCAGTCCATCTAACCGGCCTTCTAGGATTGTTTTAAAGTTCATAGAGAAATTTGGATAGGATTCATTCCCTGTTCAAAAAAATTATCTATTTGTGATAGATGCATTACTTTCAGAGGTACCATGCTCTCTTTTAAAATCTGAAGTGTGATGTTGGCTATCTTATACTACATGTCTAGGTTTTTGATGGATACCTTCAGGTGAAATGAAACCAACTGTGAGCATCTGATTCGAGAGGATTTAAAATCAGCAGGGAATGTTCCATGGACTGCTTAAGGGTTTGAATTATTCCCTTGGAAGAGGTCAGAAATGTGCAATGGAACTCTGCATGGTCTGGAATGTATCTGAAGACTCCAAAAGTAAAATAAGATTTTGTGAAGCATTGAGAGTAAGGTTTGTCTTTGCATCTAACCTTCCCAGCTGTATTTGCCATTTACCATTACAGCTTACTTGACTTGCTTTACCAGGAGGTGCATTTTGTGTGCATGTTTTTCTCTGAGACTTTGTTTGCCTGTTTATTGTGCTTTAGAATCTTTAAAAAAAAATCAGGTGTTATATCTCACAGGGCTGAGAAAACATGTTACTAGAACATGAAGGTAAAACAGAGGGAAGGTTTTTTTTTTTTTTTTTAATGTTTCATTGAGGGGCAGGGAGACATCCGCATATTGGATGATGTTCCACTAAAAATCCAAGATAGCAAGATGCTTTGCCCTTTGTTTTTCTGAGCTGGAACTTAATGCTGTCATGTTTTATTTCTCACTGTCATGTCACAGGTGGCAAACTCTTAGAAAGAAAATACATTTTTTGTTTTTTGATAGTAAAGCATTTGCGTAAGTGTTTCTTCACATGTGCTGAGGGCACATAATGTTGTTATCCATGAATAAAAATAATAAACCTGAGACAACAGTAATGACATTACAGGGCAACTTATCTACAAATATAATAATACTTTTCCCATTGTCTAACAACCTGTAACCTATTGTCTATTACCCTGCAACTCTTTGGACCCATTTGTCATTGCAACATTCCTTTGACTTCCATGTAGAGTGGTTATTCTTGTTTCACAGATGAGAAATTGATAACACAGACAATAATAGGAGTAGCAACAGTATCTAAAGTTAGATACCTAGCTTAGCTAGAGTATCTCTAAGTTTCAGCTTTTTCCAAAGGAAAAAAAAAAAAGTGAAAATTCCCAGTGATGATTCAGAGGAACTTTTTAGACTCTTTCTCTGAGGTATCCTTTAGGAAAGCTTATCAATAGACAGGTTTCCAAAGAACAGGGACATTGACTTTGCAAGAAAGAAGAAATTATTAAATCTCATCTGGTGCTCATGCATGTCTGTTTCTTCCATATCCATATCCACCAGCTTCCTCAGTGGTGGGCTGCCTCAGTAACCCCATGTAGGCTACAACAACCCTCCAGGAGCTTCTGAGTTTCACCCTTTTTTGTATCCCTTTCACTTATGTTCTCATTGGCTTCTAGCAGCAGGACTGCAGCTGAACTGGAAGATCCCCTAATTTTTTTCAAGCTATTTTAGAGATACATATTAAATAAATTTGATGAGAAAGGTAAGGACTGTGCCTCACCTTTCCCTTTAAATCATCACAGAACTTAGCAGAACTTTTCTGGCATACATTATGTACCTAATTTTCTGTCCTGTGGCTCTGGTTTGTCTTTTTTAACTTTACTGATATGTTTTCATGTACGTTACAGTGTCTTGTATCCAGCTTCCCATGGTTTACACCACCTGGAATAAGCATAAAAGGTGAGAGATGTGGATTAGAGCTCTCATTTCCATCCTCTATTCCATGCAGAAACAACCCAGTGAGACAGGAAAAGGGAAATGGCCTCAAATTGACAAAGAGAGATTCAAGTTGAGTATTAAAAAAATTTCTTCAGTGAAAGCATTGAAAGTGGTTAAGCATTGAAACAGACCCAGGGATGTGGTGGAGCTGCCATTCCTAGAAGTGTTAAAAAATGAGTAGACGTGGCACTTTGCAGTATGGTTTAGTTGACATTATGGTATTTGGTCGAAGGTTGAACTTGGTGATCTTGGAGGTCTTTTCCAACCTCAATGATTCCTTGATTCTGAATAGCAGAAAGCTCTGTGCAAACGAAGCAGGTGCCTTCCTTCTTTATACTTTTCAAATTATCTGTCCTTTAATTTGATAATCAGGCTCTGGAGCAGTTCTTAAAAAAATACAGCATTTAATGATGACAGACTTTTTCATACTACATTATGTCTCTGGACACTTATTGAAAACCGGAAACATCTGTAAGTGAGGTTGAATTAGGAAAATCCTTATTTTTACAAAATTGCTCAACTATTTTAGAGACAATCTGTCTAATTTTGCAAAATCTACTCTAGATTGTAAACAGCATGAACAGTTTATTATACATAGTTATTAGTCTGCATTACTATAAAGGTAAAAGAAAAGGACAGAAAAACAGTTTATGAAAAAAGGAGGTTATTTCAATTCTTTTGGTTTTTAAACAGCATCAGTGGTAGTGTTTTAAGACAGAAAATAAAACAAAAGAGGAAATAGAGAAAAATATAAGTTTTTGAAGTAAAGAGAGAGAGATTGTGATGGTAAGGCAAAAGATTAACAAGAGGAAAGTCAGCTGAATAATTTTTAGGGGTTGTACTGGATGAATCAAATTCTTCCTGAGGTTTTCTATTCTATTGAGAAAGAGAAGTAGCTATCTGTCTGAATGTGGTGGAGTCAGAGAAAATAGAGAGAGCCATTACAGGTATAGATCATGCTAGCAAGATCCAGCTAAGACAGAGAAAAGTACAATCTCCTCTCTTGCAAAGAGGAATAAGGTGAGAAGCAGCAGAGCAGATACTCTTCTGAAAGCAATGAAGTATATCCATCTGAATATTGAGGAAAGAGCATGGCATTGAGAAAAAAAATCTTAAGTTCTCTTCTTTGTATGATTGCTGCTTTCCCTAACATCAGTCGTACAACCTGTGTTTTCTCACTTTCTTTTCCTGATTGTGTTTAAGAGGAAAGGCAGGAAGAAAATGAACGAAGACACTTCAACAACTACACAAAAAACTGAATTTGGTATGGTTTTACACAAGAAAATCTAGGGAGTCTATCAAACAGCATCACATTGTGTTGGCAGATAACTAAGGCTGGACTTAGGAAGTGCTGCAAAATTCTTTAGAAGATGTTGGGTTTAGCTGTTGAAAGAATGAAAGTCTAACAGTCCATAACATTGTAACTCCTCAAAACCGAGCAGATCTTTCAAAGAAGGTGTTAACCACATTAGCACTCTTCTGTCACCCTTCATAAAAGATTATTCCTTCTGCTTCTATGGAGATACCAAGTAACAAATGGGATGGAGTCAGAATAGCATCAGATGGGAATTAAATGCCATGATCAGCTGATTTCATGTCTTTTTCTAGCACTGAAGACTGGAGAAATATATGAGATAAATATTTTCTTTCTTTTTTGCAGAATATCCTTTGATTAAGAATCAAGCCTGGTTGGGAAAACTGTGAGAAATTAATTGGTATGATCAGTGGCAGAGTGGCCTGCAGATGTGTCCTGTTGTGTCTGTAAGATGGTGTAAGCACATCCTTGGGCTGCCCTGAGCTTTACAACGCTTTATGACTGATGTAAACTTGCTTGACCAGTGTAACATGCACTGCATTTAATGAGGTTCAGTGAATCCTGTAGTCATTCTGTGATGTGGTGGCTTTCTAGGCAAAAAAATTTTGCTTCATACATTGAATTCAACAGAGACTTAATTTTAAACACTTTTAAGAGCTAACATTGACAGAGGTAGAGCAAGGACTCCAAAATTCTCTCAATTCACCCATTTCCCTGGCTGAATTACACATACAACACTTAGTTAATCTCCTTTCATATGAATAAAGTGAAAGAAAAAGGTTAAGTTTTTACATAAAGTGCTGAAGTTTAGTAGGCAGCAGATGTGCCATAAAACCAGTATAAAATTAAATAAAAGAAATAGCCAAGGACAGAACAGTGTGATTGTCAAGTGTCCTGTTCTGTCTATTGATATTTTCTTCTCTTCCACCTTAAACAGATCACAGAATTGCAAATTAAACCCCTTAGCAGCTGATGTTTACTGATTTTATTATCATACTTATTGTAAGGGTCTCGTACAAACACTTTGTTACAATATCAATTTAGGATTGCAATCTTTGTTTTAAAATATATTTAAATATTTAGCAGACCAAAGATCATTCAAGAAGTCTACAACCTCAATGGAAGAAATTTCTGGGTTTTACTACTGACACGCAATGTTTTGATTTTAATTCTTTGCTGAAAAAAAATAAAGAAGGAGTTTTTTTATTCCTTTTCTTTTCTGCAGACACGATTTATTATTCAGCAACACTATCATTACATTCCTTAAGCTCTTAAAGGCTACAGTTCTCCTCCCCTACTTTTGAGCAACAGTAGTTAACTGTTTGTGTCATGAAATTGATTTCAGGACATCAACCGAGTGTCTACAAAAGTGTCCCAAATTATCCCAGATATTTTAGGCCTAGAGAAGAAGGGTTTATCTCAATCCCTTGAGGTGTTACAGATGCTGAACTGACACAGGTAAGGAAACCTTTGCATAAGAAGGTTTCTAGATGAATGGTGCTCCTCTGCTTTGGCACATGAAGCAGGACCCATGGAAGGCCCCAAAGTCTCTCCACCCAGAGGTGTGGATTTCTTCAGGTTTCTAAAGTCAAATTAGACCTCTGAGTGCAGGGAACCAAATTGTGGTCTGGATCTTCATTTGCTGTATAAGGAACTCATAGAACTGCTGTACATGGACAGTCCCATATGTACCACACACACACACACACACAAACATGCTGTTACAGAATTCAAACTGAACTTCTCGAGCTCAACCTTGCCCAAACGCTGTAAATTGTTTCAGTTATGGGAAGGCTTTGACTATTCCCTTGAGACCAAATTCCGGCTGTGGTTTTGACTGCCGTACTCTGAAAGAAAAGCTTGTGGGTCTGTCTGGGAGCTATACTGGTTTGAAAAAGAATTGGCATATTCCTTGAACCAGGGGGAAAGAAGACAAGTTACTGATTCTGTGGTCCTACTGATGTGACATCTTGTTTTAATGTGGGGAAATGCAGTTCAGTCCTCCGATTCAATTAATTTATTAGAAGTGACCAAAGCTGGCATAGTATTTTTTAAACACAAGCAAAAACAGTGCTGAGGGAATGCAAATATGAAAAGGTATTTCTGATGAAGGCAGTTAAAATAAAGAGTCTGACTGAGTAGTTTGATAGATCTGTCCATAAAATATAGATTGATTGATAGATTAATTAATGTGTTATGAGTATAACCATTGATGTAAATTCTTGTTCTTTGAACCATGGCTTTTTTCTTTCTGCTAGCAGAATGTCATATTTACAGCAGAGGTGCTGTATGCAATTTATCTGTTTTAATGCTCTTTTTCTATATTTTCTTCAAGACAGATTGTGATTTATTATTCCCATATAATGACACTTGAAAACCCAGATTACAGTTGCATTTTTTGCTGCAATAATTTGGATAAACTCCATTTACATTCTTGTAACGACTCTGGATTTTCTTTGGCTAAAAAGGTAATAAATTAATATTTTAATTTTATTTATAGGAAAGGAAGATTTTTTTTTAATAGACTAGGTTATTCTTCATAAAACAAAAAAAGCACAAATGGATGGGGTTTTGCCTATGCTGCCCCACCGTCTCCCTAAAATGGTACTGTATTTTTCAGAAATTGCCTGGGATTTTTTGTTACTTGTGTTATGTTGTGTCTTTAGAGGCACAGCTGTGCTGCAGCATCTTGTCTAAAAGAGAACTAGAACACATTGATACCTAAGACAGACTTAATCAGATTTCATTTCATACAATGGGGTTCACCTGTTGTCTTATTCCTTTTATCTTAGCAGCAGCCAGGTACAACCTTCAAGTGAGATAATAACAGACCCAGGGCAATCCAGATTGTTCTCTAATGAAAGGATTCCCCCTTGCCTGGTTGTAAGATTTGGCAAATGCAGGAGGAGGTTGCAGCCAACAAGGCCTTTCACTTGTAATGTATAATTGATGCGGGATTTGACTGGCAGCAAAGACTCATCTTATAAAGTTATTTTTATCAGTGTTTTCCTCAATGTAATCTCTCTCACTATTCAGAGGTGGAAGGCAGTCCATCCATAGGTTTTTATGCCATAGGACCAGTTTAATGATGAAGAGTCTGAGTACAATCCTTATTTTATTAATGAGATCTTGCTTGATTCAACAAAATAATAATTCCTTCTTTATAAAAGACTGATTGCTGCACTTTGTTTGTGGCTAGTGTGCCAGTATGGCTATTTTTACTTATTAACACCAAAATCTGGAATTATTTATTTACTACTGTATATGTTGTCAAAGCAGTAGATGAAGATTTTAAAACACTTGAAATTACTTGTTCTTATTTGTCTTATCGGAATTTTACTTATCAGATTTACAGTGATGTCACTCAGAGTGAAAGCTATTCAGCAACATGAAAGATCAGTCAAGACTCAGTGTTAAGCCCTAAATGAGGAAACAATCATGCTTTCCATTACTTAGGGATTTGAATATGGATGCGAAATACTTTTTTATCAAGTATTGATAGAGAAATACATTCTCATTAAAAGTCATATACCTAATGATTATTACATTACACACATGTTAAACTTTCCTGAATCAAGTAAATTTCCAGGTGCATGTGAAAACAAGGAAAACATGATCCTGTTATGCTCTCTGTCTTGGAATAAGAAGGGCAAATTATTGAGGGCACAAAAGAGATTCTATGTGCAAACTCAGCCGCATAGGAGCATTTTGGGGGAGATTTGAGAAGATTTTGTTTCACTTGTTTACTGATTTTTGTTTATTGCACAAGTCAATTCCATGCTCAAGCACAGTCTTGAGCTGAATATATTGTTTCTCTTGATTTACACATATTTTGCTGTTCTATATTGCAAATATTCCTGTCTGGTTTTGTCAGATGAGAAAAAAAATATTTTAAATGACTGAATGAATATCAATAAAACAAAATAATGTAACCCTCCAACAGATAATCAGTCCTGTGTTCTGGGGACATTCAAAAGGAAAATTGGGATGACCAATCTCTTTATGTCCTACAGGGAGGAGAGATTGATACCGTGGCATGAAAACCCATGGATGGACTGCTTTCTCCCTGTTACCATGAGGGTTTTTCCTGGCTGCCTGAGCATTCATGTTAGAGGAGAAGACTCTACCTTCTCACGCTCTGTTAATGTAAACACCAGCTATGTTTATGGAACATAGCCATGGCTTTGCATTCCATGCTGGGACAAACAAGACTGAGTGACAGTCACGTTGACCAATGTGGTAGGGAGGTGGGAACTCCATCCTCCAATCCACAGGCTTCCTTGCACCTGTATAAATGTGCCCTTTTTGTAAATAAAGGGGCTTCCTGCCCTGATCTTGGTGGAACCCCAAATCTCTGTCCAAGTCTCATCTTTCCCTGGAAGGCCCGCGTGGTGATATCTCCCTCTGAACAGGTGGTATGTGGGATATTCTCCTTTCTTCCTCCAGATTTCTGTGATGGTTAATTTGCAAGAGATGATAATACTGGAAAAAATACATGTTGAGAGATCACTTTTCACACCCTCCTTTTGTTACTAATTCATTGCAACTAAGTTACAGAACAGGTTGCTTAAACTCCCACACATTTATTACATTCAAAACCTTGTTATAGTCAGAAATAACATGCTTTGTATGCATAGACAAGAGTTTATTATTAGTTTAATTAAAGTCTTAACAGTATAATCAGAGAATTATTATTATAGTAACACTGATATAAACATTTATATGAAAATTATATGCAGCTAAATTGATCTGCACACAACCTTTCTGATATTTACCCCATTATATGATGTTTTCCCCACCTCCTCCACTGCATCTCCGGGACCTTCAGTCAGAAGTGGAGGGTGTAGGCAGTCATCATCATCATGAATTCTTCATGGAGAACAGCTCAAAACTGTTGGTGACTGTTTCTTCCTTCTTTCTTTAAGATCTTGAGTTCATTTGTATGTTTAGTAATATAAGATTCCTTGCTCTTTCTTCAGTTGTCTGCAAGCCCACATTGCATCTGTATTTGAGGTATATCGTGCATGTATTTTATACACCATGGAGGGTCGTTCTTTGTTCTTTTTGCTACCTTTGTTTCTGCCCACATTCTAGGCTGTACTATTCATATCCTCGATGTCATCCCATGCTGGTACTTTCAAGGCTGTCTCATTCTTTTCCTCTGCATGGGCTGTGTTTTGTCCAAGAGCCATGGGTAACCCTTTTTGCACAGTCATTGATTGTTACTGTTATCTGTTTGTTTAAAATACATAAAAGTATTTGCAATGCACAGTCTTGCACATAAAAAAGTAAAAGTAAAATAAAGGTACTTATAACATGAACATTTGACAATTGCCATTACTGTTTAAAAAATCTCATACAAAGCTTGAAGCAGACCAAGATAAGGTCTGACAAGTCATTAAGTCTGTTGTGTTAAGGTAATGCACAGCATTAGACACAGCAGAAGCCCTACACTTGCCTCGCTGTGTGGAGACACCTTTGTGCAGGGCTTGTGTCCTCTGTGACAGACTCTTCAGCATGTTGTCATCTTTGTCTTCAGTAAAAAGGGTCCAAAGGAGCACCCTGGGAAGCAGCAGTCAGTCTCATTGCTGTTCCAGTAAGGTCATGGAACAGATCCTCCTGGGAGATTTGTTGGAGCATATGGGAGACAGGGAGGTGGTTATAGAAATTCATTGTGGCTTCAGCCAGTCCTGCCTGACCTGGTGAGCTATGATGGAATAATTGCATCAGTGAGTAGAGAGACACCTGTGGATCTCATCTACACAGACTTTTCTAACACACTTGATGTGGTCCCCCACAGCATCCTTGCCACTAAACTGAAGAGATGTTGGTGGGCTTGACAAATACTTTAAGATGCTTAAGGATTTATCATAAAGACTGGCAGTGAGGATAGTGAGACACAGGAGCAGATTTTCTAGAGAAGTTGTGGATGAGAAAGCCAGGTTGAGTGAGGCTTTGAGCAACCAAGTCTAGAGGAAGCTGTTTTTTGCCACAGCAGGGGTATTAGAACTAATACCAGGGATTCCCATCTAGCAGGGAACTAGATGCTCTTGGAAGATCCCTCCAATCCCAACCATTCTGTGATTCTATTGAGTGGTGAGCTGGTGCAGGCTCCTCTATTCCTGCAGTGCAGGTAACTATTGCCTGAGTGTTGCAGGCACAGCCCCTCCTCTCTCTTTCAATATGCTCAGCAGAGCCAAATTTAATTACCAGTAATAAGAAGCCAAAGTTTGGCTAAGCAGCATAGATGAAAAGTAGGTAGAAGCTGTTGTTTCCTTCATTTCTTTAGTCGTGCTGAGGGAGGGTCAACATATAAGCTGCTCTTGTTTTATATTCCTTGACTTTTACTTAACTGAGCTCTGATTGCCTGATGTCTGATTAGCTTAGAGTAGGAGCAAATAACTGATGAGGAAGGATGGAGGCTAAATCTTAATGATTCGTGGTCCTGAGTAAAAAGAGTATTTTTTTGTGAAGGTCTTTGTTTGCTTGTTTGTTTCTTTGAACTTCGTTTTGTTTTATTTTAATTCATAACTCATATGTACAAAACTTTCCCCCATTTCTCTTGGTCACCATCTGTTTTGTCTCTTTATCTTTTTTTTTTCTTTTTCTTCTCTGAACTTTCCTTCTCTGTTCTCCCTCAACACCTCTTTGCTTAAGCAGCCATTTCCATGAAGTTTTGTGACACAAATATGAACTGACATTACTAGTCCCCTGACAAAGGCATTTCTAATGCTTGAAAACTCCTGGCTGGAAAGTTAAAGCAGAAACAAGAAAAACTGTGTTTCCCCTTCTGACAGAAATTTGGTCCCAAACCAGAGAGAGATTACATCTAAATAATTGTTCTGATTATTTAACATATCGGTAATAATCATGTTGATGATAAACAATATTATTTTATTCAACTTGCAGTGGCTTTATTTGCTAGGGCAGTTGTGCTAAATAGTTGTATAACAGCAGCCTGTGATACTGGTGTGATTTATTTTCCAAAAGACTGGTATTTATGATAGCTGGGAATTTGACTTCCTCTCTTTTTCTTTAGGCTAAAGAGTGTTTGCTTAGAAAGTGAACAGAATCCATTGTGCTTATTAATGCAAAGTAATCTAGAGAGCATGACAAGTTAATTAAGCCTATTAGTTATGGTTACAACCATTAGGGTCTCATCCTCTGATATTTTTTCAAACAGAAATACATCCTATAAATATCTCCACTGATGTGAATGGGTTGGTATCAATTGGTATCAGGTGAGAAGAAGAAGGAAAAAAAGCAGGAATTGAATTCAGTTAGATATGATCAAAAATGTCAAAAAACATTGACTTCCAAGCATTTTTGTCCTTATTACTTTGCCTCAAAGTTGGTGACTGGAGAGGGTGCTGGGTACCTTTGTACCCTTTGCTGGGTACTCTTTGTACCCTGACCTTTGACACGTGAAGAACTGTCAGGCTGAGCAAGCACCAAGGTGCTTATTTAAACTGTCTAGAGATGAGGATGTGACAAGTAAATATCTGAGGTTTGACTTTGCTTTTAGTGTCTATCTGAAGCTCATTTCCCATGAAAGGTAAAAATAGCCTTGGGTTCTTTCAAGTATTAATTTCCAGAGTTTCTCAAGGTGACCTCTCTTAAAAAGCACCTCAATTTGTAAGAGTTATCCTTCTGGGCAGTAAAGATGAGTGAATATCTTTGAAAACATGGAGCAATTGAATGTCCATCTTGGTTTGCTATTGCAGGGATGTTTCCATGTGCTTCTTGGTCAAGAGTTTCACCAAGAATCTGGGTGTCCAACTGCAGCAGTTCCAAAGTGATACACTGGGTGTACAGAAAGGATTTTCTTTTCACGCTGGGCAGTTTCTCAGCACATATGCTGATGAGGTTACTCAAGAGCATTACAAGACAACCAAGATCCATTTTTGGGAAAAATTATCTATTGCCTATAGAAGTAGCATATCTTATATCTTAAATTGCTAAAATTTATCTAGTTTTAAACAAATAAAACTTGAGTATACTCTTTAAAAAAAAAAAAAAAAAAAAAAAAGAAACAAACAAAAAAGGTTGTGCTTTTCCTTTGGTGTTTCCTATAATGCGTAAGAGCTTTCCAGTAATGTGTATCACTCAAAATATTGAATGTCATGATCTCTCATTCTCTGGGGAAGAACAAGGGACACATATGCAAAATTATCTTTATGAGTTTAATTTTTTAATTTTTTTAAATTTAGTTGTTTATTTTGTTGCTGTAGTACTTAGAATACACTTATAAATTCAGGGCCTTGGTGGGTTAAATGCAGCTTAAATGAGTAACTAAATGCTTTTCTTATCCCAGAGAAACCATAACCTAAACATTAAATGGAGGTAACAGAAAGCAGAAGGCAACAGACTCTAGATCATGTTGGTACTTCACTTCCCAGCTCCAACTGTGCTGCTTAACTCTCTCTCAACAATCTGATATTTCATACAGTTTTCTCCCTTCCTGATTCCACTTGTAGTGGTTTATATCCAGCTTTGCTTTTACTGCTGTAATCTGTATTGTTTATGCTATCTTCATTTTCTGTCAGCACAGCTTTCCCATTCCTGTTTGCTGTACTGTATTGCCATATAAATAACTAAGGAGGAGGCAGCTGTAGCAAAAACTGAGTTGTGCTGGGTTTTATAAATTCCTCTTGTGAAAATTATAAATCATTTGACTTATACAAATTTCTTTGCTGGAGGAAACGAAAGTGAATTTTTCTGGTGCCTGTAAAGGAACAGAAAAAGGCACAGAACTTGGTGCTGCTGTGCCAGGAATGTACCTTTTATTAGTTTCGGGAAGGATAAAGCCCATGGTCAAACATGTCATCCACAGATGCATATTTCTTTGTCCTAGAAACAAAAAGGAAAAATATATAACATAAACCAAACTCAGGTACAAGTGAAGCAGAGCCAACCAAAAAACAACATAAAATCAAGCTTTTATCACATCACTGTGAAAGATATACTCAAACAACTCAAGGTAAATTACTGAATTAATCACCACTTCAGTGAAGACATTGCACAATAATTCTCTAGGGTATCCTTCTATAGTATAGAAGAAGCTTTTCCTTTTACAGGAAAGCTTGGTGTTTCTGAGAGATGAGAACTTGGAGAAATCACTGGGATAGATATCAGTGACTGAATTGCTCTTGTTTAGCATTCTCAGTACCTGAACCTTATCATTATAGAGAGACCTGCAGTACTTCAGAAAGCAAAGGGGATATTAAATTGTGGGGAAAGTGGAAGAAATTAGGGGCCATCCAATGTATACGCTTGACATTGCATTGTTGAGCTCGGAGGAGTGAATTTGAAGGAAATGTGTCTGAGCTCTATCCTCGAATGGGAATAGGTCAGGGATTGTAACCCAGATGTGATGATGAGCTGTACCTGGGCCACTCAGAGCTTGTACCACCAGCCTGGACCCCTCACCTTCCTCACCTAAGACAAATGAGATAAGTCCAAGGGGGAGCATGAAGCACGTCCAGTTCATTCTAATTCATCCTGGTTCAGGTCTGCTTCACTGCACCAGCCTTCTTTTGGGTCTCTTTAATTAAGCAGAATGGCTCTCACTCTCCAGTATTTAAGATACTTAGCTGGATTGCCCCTTAAGTCCGTCAGATAATATGCAATTATCATTTGTTGGTCTCTGTCTGTTCTGGAAATAATGTAATATTACTTTAAATATCACCAGGTGGACATAAAATGGGCAGCAGTGCTGCAAACAAAAAAATATTAACAACCCTCAAGGTGCATAGTGGCAAGGAGGTATAACTATACAACTCCCTGGAACTCCTGGCTTGATTTAACAGAGGTGGTTACAAAGAATTATTGCTCAGGATGTACCTCCTGTTTATTTCCTTGTTAGTGCTCTCCTATTGCTGGTTTGATTTTTATTCTATGCTCGCCTTTAGAAAAAGAGCAAGATGGAATATAAACTGGGAAATGCTGCTCAGAACTCCCAAATGCTAGACAAAAATAGAAAAAAAATCCATTTTCTGGTTTAATTCTGCATGCACTGTCAGCTGCTACATTTTGAAACATGCAGATAGAAGTCTGACCCCATTAAAGGCACTGGGAATTTTTGCTGTGGAGTCCAATGCCCAGAGTATTGATCCAAGTGTCTGACATACAGGTTGTAGAGTTCATACTTCTTGAGTCAGGAACACTATTCTTTATAGAATGTTTGTAAAACATTTTGGAGAAATAGGATGTCTGTGTACATATTACCAACTATTGTGAGACAAATCTGATAAATCAGACAAATAAGGATAGTGTGCTTTGAGTGTACAGATAATCAGCTTTCTTCAGCTAATGAATTTGAAAAGTGTGTTTCTAATATCTCCATAAAGAAGAAATTGAAAAGATAAATTTGTTAAATCTAAGATAAAAATTGTTTGGTCTACCTTGTTTTTCCCTAGGAAATGAATGAAGAGGTATGATCCATTCTCTTATAATAGAAATGTGAGAGGGTTTGATTGGGTCCATTGAGAGATCAAACACAAAAAACAAAATAAAGGGAGAACAATTGGAAGAAGCTGAATGAGTCACAGAGCAGTGTAGAATGATTTCCCTAATTTCTACCGTGTGTTTCTGCTAAATAATTCCTTATTTTGCCTTTTATAATACCGTGACAGGTCTTACATTGTTCATCTCTTTTTTCAGATTCTAAGAGAGCTATAGGAAATACAGCAGGATATGCAGCTACTGCAAATGCAGCTGCTGCAAATGTAACATCTGTTACCAACTCCACTCACATATGTATGCTCTAGATATGAAAATAATAGTTTCAATTATACCTACATAAAGATAAGCAAACACATTCCTTCATTGTGAGAAGGATCATTTCTGCCCAATATCTAGAAGAAAAGTGGAAAAGTTCATATTTTTCAAGGTATTTCTCTGACAGTATTCACTTCACATTTTTCATGTCTTTAAAGAAAAAGTTTTACTAATATTGTGACATAAGAAAAAACCCAACAATCTTTATCTTTTTAGACTAATCTATTTCATACTGATTTCTACTCATAAGTGTGATATAGATATGTATGCACTGAGCATGCACTGACAGAAATATTTAATTTTCTGTACTATACAACAGGTGAAATTGCATGAAATTTTCAGTTGATAGCTATAAAAACATCATCTGCTTGCTGCTAATATTTCGTGTGCACTGGCCAGAAGGTGGTGCTTTCAGCCATAGATGTACAAATCAGGAAAGAAAACATGAATATGAGCTGGGTAAATAATATGAGCTGCAGTGAATAATAGAGGAAACCAGAGAATTCTGTGTATTTTTCTAAGCCAAACACAGATTAATAAGTGCCACAGTCCATAAAGAAGCAAATATGATATGGAATCTTCTTTCTTCTTTAGCACTTTTCTTCACCTTGCTATCTAAATTAGGTTTCTCTTCCTAATTGCAGCACAGTGGTAGTGCAGTTTAGAGAGAAAGAGCAACAGCTTCTACCTGTGACAGCAAAGGGACTTTCATCTGATTGCAGATTTGGTCACACTGTTACACAAGTTTGGTTTGAGAAGCACTGAAAAAAACCCAGCAAACGGACATGTGTGTGGCCCCTGCCCTCGAAATATCTTCAGTTTTTGAACATGTGCTTTGGCTTTCACTGATGGTCCTTAAAGCAACAGAGGAAAATGTTTACTATTATTTCAAAATGTGCAGATTGTATGCGGAAGAAGAGGGAGCAAAGGAAAAGTTTCGCCCTGTAAATGGTTTTGTTTTTTGTGTAAACAGAATAATAATAAGAAACCTTCTAGAGACAGTGTGTGAATAGCTGGCACCACAGGATTCCACACAAGTGTGCACCCAGCACCTCTTTAGACTCAAACATGTTATGCTGCTTCTGTGCTCTAAGACTTTGGCAGATCTAGGGGACTCCCTTGTGCTTTAAACCTCTGCTGCTCAATCCCTGCACTCTCCCTACCCTTATGACTGTATCATTTCACCTCTGAGTAGTTTTATTGCCCTCAACAGGATCATTTGCATGGGTAAAGTTTATTCACATACTTACATAAATGTTTGCAAATTTGTGTCAAGAAAATTAGCTTCCAAATGTTTGATTTGAAATTACACTCCTTTGATTAGAACTCTACTCTTAGCCTTTAATATATCTCATTGAGTTGCTTGACCTCTAGATGATCATCCTAATTATCATCTCCCTTTTCACGTTAATTAACTACTTGATGGGAGATTTGAGATAATGATGAAATAGAAGAAAATAGGAAAGTTCATAACCAGAAGCATATTTTTGGTTAATGTTCACTGTATTAAAGCAATTAAGTAAAAGTTTATGCACACATAGGTGTCTTTGTTTATCTTGGTTCATTAAACATTGTTCCTGGAAACAAACAAACAAACCCACACGTATTTTAGTATCAGTGGCTAGTTTCTTTCAGACTTCAACAGAGTTAACGTTCTTCCTTTACAGTTCTTAAAAATCTCTTTAGATGAGATCTTTAGCTGTGTTCCTAATGAACTTGTTAAGTTTTTTAGTTCTGCTGATTAAGGCAAATTAATTTAAGACTTTACTTTTTGGGAAAGCTGTCAAATTCTGCTCTAGGGATGAAGTGAAAACTAATAAAGATATGGTATCTTGTGAAATCTTTGAAGATTCTTAATCCCTGGGGTTCCTATGTTGTTGTTTTTTGAATATTTTGTGAGTGAATTCTTCCTTTTCTCCCCACACAGAAAGTTAGTGCAAGTCTATGAAATTTCAGATACTATTGAAAAAACTTTGATTATATAAATGGTGTAGATTTAGCTTACAGTGAATCATAACCCACTGGTCTAGTCACAAAGTCCTTTTTCTAACATCCTTTTCAGGGGACTTTATGCCTTTGTAACAGCTTCAGATATGTGGTAATAGAAACTTTGGCATTTTCTATTAGTATGGATAAAGAGATTATTACTATAAAGCGATAGAAAGCTAAACAATGTTATCAGTTTCTGAAGATTATATAGTTTATTAAATTTATCTAATCCTTATTAATTCCACACCTAGGGGATTTAAATTGATGGGCTGCTTTGAAATAGACTTTGGATCCAGAATGAATTGAACTATGTCTGTTCAGAACAGGCCCAAAGACCTCTGTGGGGAAGATCCCTTATCTTTCCATTTGTATATGCATGCACCTAACTCATATTTTGGACTATTAATAAATAAATTTTAAAACCATGGAATTTTCCTAGTTAAAAAAAAAAAGCCAAATGCTGTGAAATCCACATTGTGGATGAAATGGGACTTGCAGAGCCATGGCTTTGTAACATAATAACTTACAGCACAAATGCCACACTAACTGTGCCTAATAGAGCTCTATTCCCCATCCTCTTGTTAAAACTGCACCTGCTCATAAGAGATAGCTCTGTCCTAGGGAAGGATTACTAAGCCTCATAATTTTTCTTCTTCTTTCTTGTCACTGTCATACTTAATGCTGCAAAGGCTGGAAAAACAAAGGTCTCCAGAGGCTGGTGTGGAGATATTTCTGCCTCACATAGAAAGAGCACTGTAAGCAGCTTCAGTTTGTCACCTGTCCAAGCAGGGTGACCCTATCTCCTGCCTACGTTCAAAGGAGGGTACCAGCCCCTTTGCAGGGTGATTAAGCCCAGGCAAAATTGTTTAATGGAAATGTGTTTTTCTTTTCATTGCCTTTGGTAAACATTGACGATGAACTTTTATTCCCTGTGGCAGCACAGCTCTGTTAATCACAGGATGAAATTCAGTATGTGAACTCAGAAGCAGGCTGTATAGAAAGCATCAGAAACACATCAGAGGCCAGTGGAACTCAATCAATTTACACTAACAGAGATCAAACCCAGTATGTCTGGCATGGTCTGGTGAATGCAGCTGATGAAGGGGGCAGCCATTTTAAGGATTTCAGTACAATTGCTCCAGGATTCTGACAGAATTTTTTTTTTTAATCAGAAAATTACCTTTTGCTCAAACCCAACTATTTTTCCAGGAACAGGTCCATCCATCTGAATGTTCTCAAAATGGAATAAAGTAAATATGGGTGGAGTGGGGGTGTTTCTGTTGACTTTTTGGTTGTTTGATTTCCCCAGAAAAAAATTTTTCTTTGAAGATGCATGCTTGTGCTAAAAATATTACACTTTAAGCACAGAAATAAAATTAAAAAAAAAAAAATCAAGTTTCTCAGAGTGCTGGCTCCTTAGTGATTAATCAGCTTCTTGTAACTACTTTTTCCTTTTTCTGGGAAATACCAAATTAGCTTTGTTTCTTTAGGAACATGAATGGATACAGCTTCCACTGTCATGAGTGCTTTTCCATGAATAAAAATCTGGGATCTTGCACAGCCTTGTTGCTGTTTTTCCCAGAAGAGAGGCTGACGCAGGCAAGGGCTCTCTCAGGACATTTGTGCACAGATGGGAACAAGCAGACTCAATCTGCCTTTGCTTCACGGCCGTGTTGGCACAGAGCTGCTTCCCTCAAGATAACCTTTGGGATCAGGACAGTGGGGCTGTAAGCTGCTGAGCGTAATCTTGGGAGTTCCCAGCTTGTCCTGCTGCATTTGTATAGGCAGGCCAAATCCCCATCCCAGGTTTCCAGGCAGATGTGTCATGGATGAAATGAGCAGTGAGATTTGGGGCTGAGGTGAAGCAGGATGGCAACAGGGCTGGGAAGGAGGAAAAGGAAATGTATACAATTTTGATATTACTTTACAGTGCCTGAAAAGGTTAAGATTGCCCGTGGGAGGAAGTGAAGCTTGGTTTGGTTGCTGGGTTTGGGGTCTGCTTGTCTGTTTTTGCTCTTTTTCCTTTGACAACAAGTGCTGGGAGCTAATAGTAATTTTGTGAGAAGGAGAAAAACATCTAAATGGTTTATGGGGGAGTTATGGAAGTACCTGAAGGGACACGCATTTCACTGCACAATTCTGAGGAGAGAGTATCATCAGTTATTCTCCTGTGACCAGATGGAGATGATCTTTATGGACCAGCATCACTTACAGGCACTTGCTGCAAAGCCCTGCAGTGGCTAATTTCTCAGCATTTGCTAAATGCTAGCAGTTAGCTCCCAGCTGTAATAGATGTGGCACACGAAAAAGCAGACATAAACCCTGCTGCAAAGAGTTTAGGATCTAAATAATCTGCTGCAGTATATCAGGCTCTGAGTGTGATAGCAACACAGTCATCAGCAGCTGAGTAGCTCAGTGATGGTTATCAGCAGAGGTTCATCCTCAGCCTTGTGGGATTGAACACTAAATGATTAATAATTCCCATTTTAAAGTAAAACACATTAACTGAGAAATCAGGGTTTGCTTAGCTTGTGCTGAGCGTTACTGTAATTCAGATAAAAAGAAATAAATAAAGTTACAGTGCTGGGAGCAAAGGTAAGCTATGATTCTATTCCATGCTTACTGAAGATAAAGGAAATTCTTAAAATAAAATCCAGAAAAAAATAGGAATGTGAATTGAAATCTAGTTGAATGATGAAAGTGGCCATTAGATTGGACCTAAATCAAAGGATTATCCTTAAAGACTAGATGAAGCAGATGGCTGGCAGTTGCTCTTAAAATATATATATTTAATGCCTGGAAAATTGTTTGTTTGATTCAATCAGTGCAAAATGAATATAATCCCTTTTATATTAAAGCACTCACCAATGAACATCACATGAAATTACCTTTGGAATTAGTGAGGGGACAGGACAACCAATGAAATTTTTTTGGCACAGTAGGGGAACATATTAATCTTTCTCTAAGGACAGACAGAAGGTAGTCTGCTGTCTTGTAGTGCATACTTGTCTGAATGATGAAAAATATAATGCATTTGAAAGTGTTGATGGAGAATTAATATTAAGTTAAGGATGCCCTTGTCAGGAACTACAATCAGTCAATACTTTTCCACCACGGGCCCAGAGCAGAGCCATGTGCTTTATCCAATGAAGTTATGAAGCCATCTTGCCTTTTCTTAAAGCTCACACATCACCACTCTTCATGAAGCTTGGGATCTTGTTCCCAACACCATCAGTGTAGCTCCACAACTGCTGGCTGGAGCTGACATTGCAACATCTGTTTGTGTAAATCCGTACAATCATCTCTTCAGTGATGGATGGCAAGAACAAAACACAGATTACATTTGACTGGAGAAAGAGTACACCTGACACAAAAGCATCAAGTCAGGCATCCAGACTTCTGCTTTTGCCTGATTCTGCCTGTCAACACCATGGTACTGAATGGAGACCCATGAAAATTGAAGGATAACTAGAGGATTTTGGGGTGTAGGCATAGAAGCTCAGGAACAGGTTAGCTTTGCCCTTCATGGCTGGTGTTGCCAATAGGGTCCATTTGACATCTGGACTGGAATTGCCTCAAAAAACATGAGCATTTCTGGGAAGAGGCAGAATCCACCAATGAAATATTACTCTCTGGGCAACCTGTTATCGTGTTTTATCACCCTCATTTCATGATTGCTCTGTTTTAATCTTTTAAATATCCTGATAGATTGCTGATGACAAGAAAAAGCAAACAGCATGCCCACCTTGAGGATGGTTAGCATAGAAGTCCTGGGGAACTGCAGGCTGGTCAGTCTTAGGTACTTGGGAGGTTATTGTGACAATCCTCATACAAAGGAGTAGAGGATGACCAGAAGAAATTAATATGGATTTATAATGGTTAAATTTTGCCTGAACAAATGTATTGCCTTCTACATTTGGAGAGGACTGGTGGGTAAGCTGTGATCAGTGGTCTTGACTTTAACATCTACATAATCTCCATTAACTTCAACAAATCTATTCTTCTCTGATATGCTGTCTAATGCAGATTCCTCACTTCACTATTTTGAATGCACTTTGTGTTTTAAGGCTACTTGTGCTTATTCTCTGAAGCAAGCAGGCAACTGTCCAACCATCTACTGCTCAGATATCAGAACTATTTGTTTTGATGGCACAGATATGGTCAAAATTATATGTAGACATCAAAACCTGGTACATAAAAAATAGCTTACAAACAACATGAGATTTCACCAGAAGAACCTTCTAGCCCTCAGAAACTCACAGGTAGGGACTTTCTGAGTGAGGGTGAGTCCTGGTATTCAGTGTCAGTCAATGGATTCTTTTCTCCCATAGATTTATTCACCTCCTGATAGAGTGGGCATGAGTCTCATGCGTAAGTGATATAGATTGTGAACTTAATTTGCCACTTTAAACTCCTGTTCCCTTTTAAGGGACTGTGTCTAGAACAAAATGGATAACACTTTGTAAGTGGGATAACCAGTATTTTCCATGCATGTCTTGCTTTCCAACTTTCCTTGATGATAAATACTCTTCAGGAGAGCAGTCATAAATTAGTGACTATCCTGAGATTATTTTTTTTTTATTTTAACTTTTCATAACCAAGGTTTTATAAAGAACTTACATAATTCAAACCATGGGATTGCATAACCAAATTATCACCAAAGCAATTATTAATATTTGCCCATTTAGACTTTGCTGCCACCAAAGCACAGTTGATTGTTGTTACTTTTGTTACTTTTGTATACTCTTAAACAGCATTTAACAATTTGTAGTTTATCCTTGCTCACAGTTCAAAGTGTTCCATGATGCTACACAAGTTGTTTAAGGGGATCCTCATGGATTTTCTCAATAGAATATATTTTTTGGCTTAGATCAAAACAAAACAAAATCATCACTTGACATTTATATTTTCAGTGGTAAGAAGACCATCCTTGAACTTTGTAGCATTGCTTAGGAATACATAATTATGATACAAAACACGATAAAACAGATAATTAGTCATGCATTTTGATTACTTTTAGCACATAGTACCAAGCTTGAGGGTTAATAATATTTCATAATTCCATTAAAAGCGTAATCATTTTTGCATGCTGAAAATCTCCTATTTATCATAACCCTGAGCTTCCAGCTGAAAATTCTGCCATTAGAAGGTAGAGCACTTTCTAAAACAGGTGAAGTGCCAGTCCTGATTTCCTGATGGGGAAGCTGAAGTGGCAGGAATTGAATTGGTTTGCCTGTGGTGAGGCAACAAACAAGTACAGGCTGAAGGAATGAAGCACTGCCAGTTGGGAGCATTCCTCATCAGGTAACAAAATCAAGGTATTTCAAGGGTCATGTATTTTTCATCTTTTATTTAGATGTTATTTCTATTTTTTAGATGTTATTTCTATTTTTAGATTAAAAATAGATTTTCTATTTTTTAGATGTTATTTCCATATTTTAGTGAGATGCCATTTTAAGGATTTTCTCCCCTTGTGGACTGCTTTTTTTTTTTTTTTT
>VXBR01003723.1:387758-445468 GCA_013400215.1 Cisticola juncidis | reverse complement strand
TTTTTTTTTTTTTTTATGTAGACATTGTATTTTCTATGATAACTTTCTTATCTTCTCCAGTCAGCCATTCTGATGATCAGTTCCTTGAAGTTTTGTGGCTCTATTGTTTGTGTCCACAACAGTATTTTATAGGATTTATTAAAAATATGAGACTTATTTAAAGAAATAAAATACTTCAGCCTCTGAGCCCTGGCATTATACATGACTTTCTTCATTGTATGTTTTTTTGTTTGTTTGTTTTTCCTAAGTTATAATTGCCCCTGTTACCTTTATTTACTTCTTTACTTCCTTAGCAATTAAATTGATTTAGTTTAAAATTAATCTCAGACTTAAGTTTCAAGAAAATCAAACTCCAGAACTATTCCTAGTAGCCCCTAATCTATTATACCTTCTCATCTTGTTGCTTTCTTGTTTTCAGCATTAAAAATGTTTATGCAAAGATGAAGTTTCTCTTCAGGTTTGGGAAGATTTTTAAGTATTACATGGTTATTGAATTAAAAAGTAGTGCTTTGACAGTCTAAGTTTTCAAAGCCTAGCATGTACTACCAGTAAGCCTAAATTAATTAATAAATTGAATCTTTCACTTTTCTCCAGCTACTAAATGCAATACCCTGAAGCCAAGGTCTATTTAATCTCTTTGAATCATAGAATCACTACGGTAGGAAAATGTCATCAAGTTCAACCATTAAGCCAGCACTTCCAAGTCCACCATTAAACCACATTCCCAGTGCAACATCTACATGTCTTAAAAATATCTCCATGGATGTTGACTCAACCACTTTCCTGAGCAGTCTATTCCGATGCTTGGCAATCTTCTTGGGAAGAATTTTCTTTGAATTAGATTTAATCACACGTTTTCTTACTAGGACAGCATGGGAACTGGTGGGATTTGTTAACAGTGCATTTTCTATGCATCAGGAAAGTTAAAAAGCACCCTTTAAGGATAGAAGTGTTTGTGCTGAAGTTATTAGTGGGGAAAAAATAACCTGGAATTGTTTCAAGCAAATTTGAAACCTCATGTCAATGAGTATTTGGAATGTTGCACCTATATCTAAAAAATCCTAATTAGTTTGGCTTTGTTCTGGAAAAGCTTTCTATATGTTTATTCTGAAGTGTTAGTCAATTAATTTGCAAGCATTGGATAAAGAATTTATATGTTTTTTTAATTGTTTTTTCCCCATGTATGTGTTCAAAATGTATTAGTTAGACAGATAACATTTTTCTTCAGAGGCCACTGTGGTCCATCAGGTAAATAATTTACAATTTGTGTTGTATAAATATATAATTTTGTTTTCTGCAGTGAAAAATAAAGGATCCAAGTATTCTCTCCTTTTATTAGCTTTATATAAGCATTAGGAACATACCTCCAGAGAGAAAGGGGAGGGAACAAAGAGACTGCTTTTAGCTAAACAAGGTACATTTTAATTTTGCTTCTTTCTCTGTTTATTGGAGAAAGAAATCCAAGAACAGAAGAGAATATTTTCAAGACTATGAAGCCTGAACTTAAAAACTAGAAAATGACAGAATTAAGATTGCTCATGGCTTTTATATATATATGAACTTTCCTCCTCACCCATAGGACTCCTGCTTTAGCCAAAACTTTCTGTGAATACAAGAATATTAACCCTTTCATTGTTTTGGCTACTGTAGTCATTACAATGGTATCCATGGACTTCAAAATATGAATTAATTTATTCCGCTAGTTCCTTCATGGAGGTGAATTATTTCCCAATGTCATAGTTAAACAGTTGACTGTTACCTGCTGCATAAAATAAGCAAGCACCAAGTTTTCACTAATTTGTGTTCAATGAGTAGAGGCTCTGAGATCTTTTCCTATTTTTTTTTTCTCCATAATAGGGTACTTGACTCTACATAACATCCACTATGGTCAAAAACAGCTCCCAGCATCTTGTCTGTGAAGGATTAGTATCTCTGCAAATGAGATCCTTGATCACCAATTTTGAAACCCAGAAAATGCAGGGTTTTCCTTAATCAAGTGGCTCTCAGTTGCCTTTTACATGCTTTTTCCATGTTTTTCCTTTTACCTAGGTTTTTTCCCCCTTCTTTTTTCTCAAGTCCATTTTGTCAGGGCAAAGACTCCTGTTCAGATGTACAACAAGCACAACATTGATCAAAATTCACAATAGACCCTATACCAAAACAGAAATTCTAGGCTGCTCAGAGAAAAATCTGGTTTTGTTTGTTTAATCTGGTCAAAACCAATATCTTTTCCCTTGGAAACAGTGGAATTTTTTCCAGCTGGAACCTTCTGCAGAAACACTGAACTTGAATCAGCCCAGTACACATGGAAAATTTCTGCACCCAGGACCAGTGTCTGGAATATTACTTACCCTTTGACCTCTTGTAAGGACTTAGGGAGCACAGTAGCCAGTCCCAAGCACAGAAGGACTTTGCCATGAGAAAGCACAGAATGGAGAGATGGGGTGATGTTAACTCCAGGCCTGGCACAGGCAGGTCTGGCTGGCACATCCTGGTAATGCACCCACACAAAAATTCCCACTGGTAAAATATGCAGGGGAGTAACTGCTCATACACATATCACTGTCAAAAGAAGATCACCCCAAGTTATGGGACAGAGGGCATCTGTGACCTCTGATGCCACCCCCTCCAATATGCCTCTGTGGATACCTGGAATTTGGACTGTTGTAAGCCACTGTGATGGGAACTCGAGATAAGATAAAGGTGGCACTATTGTCCAAGTGTTTACAAAGGTGCTGGAGAAGAATGTGTTACTAATAATGGACACAAAGAATGCAGAATATATGGGCCACAAGGAAAGCCAACTCAGCAACTCTTCTGAAATCATCAGCAGCTCAGTAAAAAGTAATTCTGGTCAGGGAAAAGTGCAACCACCAACCACAACCCACTGACTCAAGAAACCTGGGCTTTTTCTGTTTCTCTGTTTAGAAAGAGGAAAATTTATTGTTATTAGTCAGGTATTTTAAAAATGTCATCTCGTTTATTTGCATTCAAAATCCTTTGAAATGTTTTTTCTGAATAGTACTGTGGAGCTAAGAGAGAGTGGAGAAGAAGGTTCAGATTGCTTTTTTCCAACCTGTCAGTTCAATAAGCACTTTTTTCCTCCCACAGACTGCAAGCTTGTTTTGTCAGTGAACTCTGCCTCAGAGACCTTTCCTTTTTCATTGTCAGAGCAGGATTACTGAGATTACTTCCTGTGGGCATTCTGTGTCTCTCAAACACCACACTGCCAGCCACACTTATAGCCTGTTAGCAACTACCCATTCCTTGTTGCAGAGAAAAGAGTAATTTTCATTATATCGAGTGATGACCTATGCTATTGAGCTGTAGTTGAATAATTATGTCAGTTTCTCTTCCTTTATCCACCACTGCTGTAACCCCACAAGAAGACCGTCAAATTTGTCAGGCATGATTTGCTCTTAGTGAAGCCATCACCAACCAGTTCTTTATTTTCTCTGTGTCTTAGCTAAGTTTTCAGGAGGATGTACTCCATAATTTTCCTGAGCACAGAGGTAGGGCTGACTGGCCTGTAGCTGCCTGAGTCTTCCTTATTTCCCATTTCAAAATGGGGATTATATCATATATTATATTAAGAACCGGAATCTCACTCTGGATATGTCCCGGTGGAATGGAGTACAGCTCAATTCCTTCCCTTCTCCTTGCCATTAAAATAAAAACAAGGGTTTTTTTTTCCCCCTGTGCTTACACCTTTACCTGGGCATATAGGGACCTTAACTACTAGGCAAGGCTGAATTGTGACTTGCACCTGAAAGTAAGTCAAACACCCAGAGACCCCCCACTTAGTGTTTTTTTATGAAAACTACTGTTTTGCCTTGTGGCTTCCCATTCTTTCCAGTTATTTTGAAATGAAAAAAACATTACAGTTCTCACTAATGAACATGAATCAAAAATTCTATCAGTTCTATTTGCTTTATCAAGATCTCAGATTGACAGTTGTAATTATTATCTTAGAATTGTAAAATCATAGATTTGTTTAGTTTGGAGAAGTCCTTTAAGATTGTATAGTCCATTAACCCATCACTGCCACCTCCACCACAAATGAGTGTTCCTAAGCACCATATCTAAGTGCCTTTTACATCTCCAGGAGAACTGGCAACAAACCCAAATTATGAACAACAATGATTATGCGAAGACACATATGCATGTAGCATTTCTCTTGGAAATAAGACAAAAAAGGAAGGTGTATGTCGAGTGGAAGCAAGGTAAAGTGGCATGGGAAGAATACAAAGACATTGTTTGCCATCGTAGGGAGAAAATTGGCAGGATTTACAGGAGTGTTGACCAAACAAAATTCCTCTTTCTGCCACCCTCCTTTTCTGATGCAGAATATATTCATGCTCAGTTTCAGGACTGAGAACTTCTGAAAAAAATATTCAGTGACCAGAAAAAGGGCAAGACACTGGCAATTTGTCAAAAATTGGAATTCTAGAATTAGCAAAGGAACAATGGAAAATAAATTAATCAATGAGCTGTATGTGAATTCAGATAAAGTGTCAGTCTTGACAGAAGAACTAAAAGTAGGAAGATACTTGGAAACCCAATGTCAGATTTGGCCAGATATCATATCAACCACTACACCTTCACAAGAGATCTGATTCCAATTTCTAGATGATTCTCTATTACTTCTACATTGTCTAATTTTGCAGGGGTTTTATCATGCCTTTGTTTGAACATCTATTACGTTTCAAAGAAAAGAAATTAAATTTGCTTCTTGTTCTTGTCCAAAAAAGGCATAAAATTTCTTCAGAAACAGAGGTCTGTGGCAGCTTCATTCTAAGGACTAATGGGTAAAATGAAAAACTATTCTTTATTCAATTCTGTAAAGAGAACCTTCGTCAATTGTGGAGGGGTTCATATCAAACATAAAGGTCTCCAAGGCTCAAGAGACAGGAGAAAATATTCTTAGATTACTTCTTGCCATCAATTCTACAGAATACCAGAGCCATTATATTTCCAGAGCCCTTAACTGTTGAGATTTGACATTTATTCCAATTTTGCAAGTCAGTTTTATTTCTTTTTTCTTCCATACACCTCTCAGATTTTCGAGAGGAAATGACTCTGCAGAACTTTGCTCCTTCAAAGGGAATCGAGAGATGACATACAAGAGTTGTCAACCTCTCCTTTATCTCCTTTATCCACTGTTCTTCTTTCATATTTTGATTTCAGCAGTCAGACCAAACACTTTCTGTTAGATTCGTAATTGCTCATTTCAAAAAAGGCCTAATTTTTCTGACTTCCTTTTTCTATTTTTCTTTACTAAGTTTATACCGAGATTTCAAATTACAGTGGCTGCTATTTAAAGGAATTCTTACATATCCACTGAGAATAAACTAATGACTGTAAGTTGGACTATCCTTTATGAAGCAACTTATGTTTTCATGACAGTAATTCACATCTTGTAAATGTCCATGAAATGCTGAGGACATTATATCACAAAGACATAAATGCCTTCTAGTTCATGGGATCAAGGCTTTGAGTGGCCTGCAGAGCCATTCAAAGTCCCCTTTATGTGATGGGAAAATGTCCTTTTTCATGAATCCCTATATGTAAGAGTTGCTCTGGGTTGAACATTTGAATTATTTGTCAAAATAAAATTTAATACAGTGGTAGTTCAATAACCCAAATGTTTGCCCTTACCATACTTGGAACGTCTTCCTAGCTCTAGAGACCTAAAACTAAAAATAGCAAGGATAAAAATATATCTATTAATTTTATTTTTTTAGTTACAATTATTTTTATCACAAACTGCATCCATGGAGATATTTTTCAGTGACTAATGGTTTCTTAGGAAGAAGACTAAGCAAGAATATATTGTAAGAAAGAGCAGATGAGATTTTGTCCTCATCCTATCAGCTTCTGACACAGAGAACATGGTCACTGGATGTAGTTTTCTGCTATGTCAGATCATCTACAAAAGATCACCATACATGTAAATTTACTGTCACTTTTGGATACTTTTTATATTCCTTCCCTTAATCTTTAGGAGGTTTGTTCTATAATCTTCTTGAAGCTAAAATTTTTTTAATAATCAATCAAATAGGACATTACAAAATTTTCTTTTACAGTACATCCTTCTCTTCTGGAGGCTAGGGGTTTTTTTCTGTTGTTGTTAGTCTGGCATTTTGTAGACAACACTTCTAGCTCCACTAAACAAGTCTGTTTGCTCCAAAATTAATGGAATATCTGTTGACCTGATTATTGTAGGTTCCTTTGTGGCAAAGCCCCTCTCCTTCTCTCTTGTATTCTCCCTATTTTGTCCTTCTTTTGTATTTTATACTGATTTTGTAGCAGGAGTCTTTGGGCTTAGTGTCTTGCTTTTCTTTCTCTTTCTATTTCAGAATGTCATTCAGATTGTAGTTTCAAAGTCATCCATTGCTTCCTCTGAGTTTATCTTGATCATTGCTATTGATAATGCCTCTCAAATTTTCTTCTGTGACAATATTCATTGGCATGAATACTACTTTTGGTGGCAAAGATCATTAACAAAAATACTCATTAAGTGGCAAGATCTTTTCTGCACTGGTACTCTTTGTTCAGTAACTCCTGCTTTGAAACACTGTTGTTGCAAAACATTCTTTATTTATTTTTGTGTCTTTTTTCATTCCATCCATTCATATTCAATAGGAATTTTTCATGTGGTATTTCTCAAGGTTTTTGCTGCAGCCTAGGTTTGTTTGCTCAGCTTTTTTCCCCCAGATTTTTCCCCTATCTTTTTCCCCCATCTTTTTTCCCCCAGATAATTAATTTATCAAAGATACACAATATGAAATTACAACATGCAAAGCTCCAAAAGTATACTAAGAATGGGCGTATACCACAGAAAGGGAAATACTGTAAGTGTAACACAAATTTCTTTTTTTGTGACATTAAGTTATTAGGTTGTATATTCTCTGAAAATAGTTTGCTTTGGTGCCCAATATTATATTTACTAGGTTTTTACACCTCCCACTAAAGTAGAAGTCTTTATTTTTGCACTTGTTAAGAGGAAACGAACATGATTTCACTAAGCACAGCTGTCAGAACACCAAGACATCAGAGGAAGTACTTCTCACTACTAATAAGCTCTGAGAAGTATTTTAAAGCAAAGCTTTAATTACATTTGTAATTTCTGAGTGTCTAGCCTGAAAGCATTTAGTTTTGATGTTGCAACATGAATACAATGCTGTTATCATGCTGAGATTTTTACCTTTTAGAAAAAGCAAGGGGAAGAAAATTTAAGTCTAAAAAGCATACTATGTGTAAGTAAATGAACTAGAAATATGCTGATATTGGAGATATCTTATTACTCAGAAGTTTAAATTAACTTTGTATTTCATTAGAGAAAAACAAAGAAATGTTATTTTTGTTAAGTTGAAACATTTGGTCGATAAATTACAATTAAGTTAGTAAGCTTCCAGAAAATAAAGTTGTAGTAATGAGAGCACAGAGCTAAGTGTACTGTTACACTTAGTATAAATGAACATTTTGTTCCTGCAAGCATCAGATACCCTGTGTTAAGTCTGAGTTAGGAAATGTGTGGAGAATATAAACACATCCCCCAGTGTGCTGCGCTGGACCTGCTACTACATGTAAGAATTTTTGAGTAACTGGCTGTAGCTAATTTGTGGTGGACGTGTATCACATCTATTGTGGAAACAGGAGGTGTTAGCAGATGAGGCACATTCAGTGAGAGGAGAGGTAATGCCAACGCTGTTGGCAGTAAAAGGAGAACAGTGTCAAACCCTGGAAACAGGCTCATTTGAGCAGACACTGGGCACCCAGATGATGATGTGTAAACAGGTAATCCTGCTTGTCCTGAAAAACTGTCAGGTACAAAGGCATGATGGATGGGAGGGCACATCAAAACAGCAAGCGTGTAATGGAGCTGAAAAGTTACAACTGTTCCAGTGAGTAGATGATGTTCTTGTTGGAGGTGATTTAAAGAGAAAGAATGTGACTGTTTAATGTCTAAACCATCTTGAGCACTTAAACTGTTCAGTCTGTGCATTTCAACAGGGGACCAGCCTTGCTTCCATGCAGGACCTGAAGATGACACAAGTAGATGCACAGTGTCCTAGAGATGGTCCTGTGGCTTATGCAGGAGGGAGGAATGACTTTGTTTTTATCACATTGTAGGCACTGGGCACAACTCTGGTTTACATTCTGTGTCATAAAAATTTCACACTGGTGCTGCTTCTCTGGCAAATCTTGCCACAAATCAGCAGTGTCTGCTCTGGAGGAGGACTGAGCCCCTTCTTTTTCTTTAATATGCTTTGTATTATTGGACAATTTTTTTGTTGGACAATTTTTTCTCTTCCTTTCCAAATTTTCATTCTGCCTAGCTGAATGAAATGAACGTGATTTTTTACTCATTTTGGGCAATTTATATTCTTTGAGCAAGTACACAATTTTAATTGCATAAATAATTCATAATTCTCTGTCCAGACCAACCTGTAAGCATTCTTTATCCACACCATTTTAAGCCTACCTAGAAGGGCAATAAGTCTGTTCTCAATTGCTGTTGAAAGTGAGTGTGTGTGGCCAGCATGAACCTATTGTAAAGATAGTGTGTACAATCCTTGATGTGTGATAGCTCAGGTATAAGAAGTCTACCACACAGCAGGAAAGAGCTCTTTGCCTGTGTGACCCTTTGATGGTTGGACTGCAGTCAGAAATGTATGCTCATGGCAAAGTCCCTTGTGAGGCAGTCCTGAAGGGAAAAGAGTTGCAGGAAGGCTGGACTTTCTTCAATAACCAAATTTTAAAGGCTCAGGACCAGGCCATCCCCATTACCAAAAGGTGTGCTGCAAGAGAAGATCAGCCTGAACAGAGAATTTTGTCTTGAACTCAGGAAAAAAAGGAAAGTGTATCACCTTTCAAAGAAGGGGCAGGTGGTTAAGGAGACATTGTGATTGATATTGTGGGGGTTTGAAGGGAGATAATTAGAGGAAAGCCCAGCTAGAACTTAATCTGTCTACTGCTGAAAATGACAATTAAAAATACTTCTGTAAACATACTAGCAACAAAAGAGGGCTAAGGAGAATCTCCATCCTTTATATAATGTGGGGAGAAATATAGTAACAAAGGATGAGGAAAAGTATAAGGTACATAGTGACTTCTTTTCTTCCGTCTTTAATAATCAGACTCCTTGTTCTCCATTACCCAGAAACTTGAGATGGAAAGACAGGGAAGATCAGCAGAATGAAACTCCACATAATCCAAAGGGAAATGATCAGGGCTCCTGCTACACCACACACGCACAGACAAGTCTGTGGAGCCAGGTGGGATCTACCCAGGGATCCTGAATGAGCTGGTGGAAGAGCTTGCCAAGACACTCTAGATCATTTACCAACAGCCACAGCTCACTGGTGTGGTCCCACTTGACTGGGGGCTGGAAATAGGACACCCATCTACAAGGACTGCAAGGAGGATCTGAGGAACTACAGGCCTGTCAGCCTGATCTTGGCTCTAGGCAAAGTCACGGAATAGAAAATGTTGAGTGCCTTCATGCAGGAGGTGCAGGACAACCAGGGGCTGAGGCAGCAGGGGGCTGAGTGGCCCTGCCCAGAGAGAGGTGGTGGATGGTGACCAGTCACAAGTGGGGTGTGGGTCACAAGTGGTTCTACAGGCTATTTGGGGCAGCTCTGCTTAATATCTTTATTAATAATCTGGATGAAGGAATCAAGTGCACCCTCATTTTGCAGATGCTACAAAATTGGGTAGGAGTGTCAATCTGCTGAAGGGTAGAAAGGCCCTACAGAGGGATTTGGGCAGGCCTTAGGTGTCAGGGTACCTCCACGTTTTAATTTGGCAGCTTTTACAATTCCATCCTCTACCTATTGTAGAGGTAGAACAAACAGAAAGCCTCAACACCATCTCTGCCTACCCTCATCACTATTGAAGAAGCCTCTCCCACATATAGGTTCAAGATATTGATTTGCATTCCTCCCAGGTGGGCCTAGTATTATGGTCCTTTCAATTTCTTGCACTCTCATGAGAAGTTGCTTCTTGTTCAAATCTACAGTGCCCTTGTATAGAGTTGAGTTCTGGGCTGGGAACTTGAAAGTTAGCTTGTCATGGACAATTAAAGCAAAGTCAATATCCTCTCAGAAAGTCTCTGGGAAGGCTTCACTGTGAAATGTACCTTTTGCCTTTAGCTCAGTTATTTAACAAGCTATTAGTAGTTTAGTCAAGCAGAGGAAACAACTGAACTGTTTAAATAACATTAGCAGTTCCACTGCAAAGGGATGAAGTTCAGGTGACGAAGATTGAATCTGTGTCCTTAAGAATAAATCAGTTCTGGAAGGCAGGAAAAAGGAGGAGACAGTTTAAGCAGTAGTGAACCCCTGAACTGACTTTAAGTAGTAGTGGAAGTATAAAATTCAGCCTGCTTCCTTTACTTTCTTCTACAAAATTCAGTTGCAGATGTAGAATGTAAAAAAAAACCCACACAAAGACCCTTACTATGTAGGCTAATAAACATCTTCAACTTGTCTACTGAAAGCTGGAAAGAAATACTCAATAGATTTAATCTCACTATCAATAAGATATTAAATACATACTTTTAATTCCTTTTTGATATACAATTCCAACAAGCCTTTGGAATCTCCACAGCCATTTTTCATGTTTTTTTCATTAATTTTTTTGAATTAAAGTTTGTTTATTGTTTGATTTTCCTGACATCTTGATTGAGTGACAGGCACATTCTGAATGGGAATCTCAAAGTCAGATTATTGGGAGTTTCTTGAATCACTCTCCAACCTATGTGATTCTCTTAGGAAGGTGAAGATAACAAAAAACATACAGCATGACAGACTAGTTTAGGAGCTGGTAGTGCAAGTCACTCAGCATATGTGCTTTCCAGGACCACTTCTAGCTAAAATAATTCTTGGCATGAGCTGTGACAGTGGGAGCACTGCCAGAGTCCTGAGGGTTAGGGAAAGGTTTGTAGAGGTTTGTACTCAGCACTCTCTCTCTCTGTAAAGGTGTCACTTATTCCTCAAGGACCTGCTACAGCTTTAGCTCAGGGATAAAAGTTTGCACTACAAACCACAGGTAACTCCTGCTTCTGATGATTTACTAAAGTTAATTTTGCAACTGACAGCAAAGTGCTGAGTTAGGTCCCCATTCAGTCTGTCTCACCTTTCTCTGCTCAGATCCATGTTTGTGACAAGCAGCTTTGTTCAGGGAGTAAATTAAAAGAAACTGTAGATTGAAGTGATCCTAAATTATTGAGAGAGGTTTTATTCTCCTCAGATTTCACACAAACTCATATTCTACCCATCTGTGCAATGCAGTCTTTTGTCTTATAGCCAGTGCCACTGAAGTGCAGATAAGAGTTTTGGATCTCTGCCCTAAAATATGTCAGTCAGAGGAGGCCAATCTCTTGTACCTACCTATAAGGCATATAAATAATTTTTGTGTCCTGCCTTTGTGTAAACAGTTTGCACATTGGGAGACGTATTTATGTATGCTAACCTGGTGATTTTACTAGTTTAGATAACTATAAAATATATGTCTTTGACAATATTTCTTCTTTAGCACCAAGACAACTATAGAAAATTAAAACAGAGCAGAACTAAAATTCATCTGGGCTCTGGAGATCTTCCTTGGTTCATGCAAAGAGCTTTGTAGTATTTTCTGACAGTAAAATTTAGATTGAAAGTTGTCACATGTACTATTGTAACTTGTCTATCAGTTTGAAATTTGGATAAAATCCTGTTGTATTAAATCTGGATAAACCCACACTGTAACCTACTCATTAACTATACACTCTTCAGACTTGTAAAGAGTCATTGAGATCAGAGTCTGGGCAACAGTACACCAAAGAAATACCAGGGTATGTAATTTACAGGTGGTTTTTATTTTCTGATTTCAGATGTTTGAACAAAAAGGGTAATAGTTTATCTGATCAGCTTCTGAATACTTTCATTTTTATTTTACATTCCTAAGCTTCCTAATATCTTAAAACCTCATTTTGATAAACTGTTTTCAGTTCAACTGGATAAGATAGACCACCAAGTGATCCCTTTGTTCCATCAATTAATCATTTATTCAAATTATTAAACAGTCTGACAATTAAAAAAATATGTCTACAGGCTATTTTAATTTGTAAAGTTTTGTTTACTGGTCACTGTTTCTATCTTGATTTTTTTGCTAAAGAATTGGTTAGTGTACAGCATTTTCTTCTAATGAAGACAGTACTGCACTGTAAAAAATTTTCAGCTGAAGAGATTGAAATAATCTATGGTCTCAGAGGAAGAATTCAAGAGCTACTGACAGCTATTTCTTTTGGTATCTTCTGGGTTTTTTACATTTTTTTTCCACGATTAAGATATGAAAATATTATTCACAATTCTCCCTCAATTTTCATTATTTTTATATCCGTATTTAAATTCATCTCCAAAATACGTGTTATTTTGCTCAAAAACTTGGAAAAAGCAGCAAAATTTTCTTACCTATAAATGTCTTCTGAGATAAGAAGAAATGTCTCCTAAAATACTATAAAATTTTTTAGATTAAAGGTTTTCATGCCATAAATTCTTCTTTCTTAATGTATATTCTTTCTATGTGTAGATCTCTGGCTGTTTTAAAGAGGTTATTTTAATTAGCCTAACTCAATATGACATTCTCTCTTTTTATAATTAACTATCTTTTCAAAGGACTTTTTTCAATCTACACCTTTTATCAACAGTGATTTGAGATTCACTTCTGCCTTTTGATAAAAGATTTTAGCAAGTCCCTAACTCTGATCGTTGCAATATTGCTGCAGATATGTGATCTGTAGATGACAATCTCCCAGTTTATGGGAACTGTCAATCTGCATTTGCTGCCTTTAATTTGTGATGAATTTATATTGCTAATGTGACATTTTTAATCCTAAAATAATAATTGTAAAAGATCAAACAGTTATAAAGCTCAGAGACAATTTCAAGACAATTTTAGTTATTATCAAAAAACCAGTACTATCACCAAGGAATTAATTTCTATAGTTGTCATGTTGAAACAAGGCTTTTCATGTAATTGTCTCTGGACACAGCATTCAAAGTTCTTCCTTCTCTGAACACACAATAAAAAAATATAATTTTAACCGGTGTGTGCAGTGCTGCATCTGCACATGTAGAACACAGTTATTTCTCTGCCCTGTAAAAAAACTGGTGCATGATTTCTCATCTTCCTCAACAACTAAATAGACCTTTGGTGTATTTTCAATACATACTGCCTGACCTTGAAGCTCTCTACCTAAATAAGAAGACTTCAGTAGGAGGTATAATTAATCAGTGGAGAACAGTGCAAGCATTCTAGTTTTCTAAGACAAGTTTTGACATTGAGTTAATATGTTTTGCTAGAAGAATCCCATCTTCTCTGGTCAAGAGTGAAATAGCTTTTACATCTACCTATCTATCCAATATATAATAATGAAGAATCATTCAACATTACAAAGTAGCTCAGGAACCTCAGAAAAAAGACATAAAATGTAAGTGCAAAATATTATCTGAGATGAACTCCCTCCAGAAATGACATCCATCACCAGTTTCTGAACTAGAGCCTAAAATACACCCATTGAAGTACGTCAATTGCAGACTGCATACTTAGAGAAAAATTTCATCACATAAAATGACAAAAATCAGGGAAAAGGTCCATGTATGTAAATTTGCTTTTTTAGAGTCATGAGAAATTGAATGTGTCATGCTCAACAGGTGTTAATTTTATTTCCTATAGAGATAGTTGAAATCTTTTAGATGTTGTGGTGATGAATAACATGAAAACAAAGTAGCTAAACTGATATCTGTTTCTTATTGCAGATTTTTTTTTTCAGTTTGTTGAATTTCTTACTCCAAAATGTTTTGTAAAGTTAAGAAAAATATTCTTATACACAAGCTAAAACATGAAGAAAAACTGTTTTAAATTTTGTTGGGTTTTTTTCCCTTTTCTCCTTTTACTTACTACAATGTGATCTTTTTGAAATAATTTTTGGGAAAACAGATGTAGTTTGGACAAGCCTTGTTTTAAAAATGAAAAAAAAAACATTTTGATGTTCAAAATCTGTCAAGTTTCTTCCATGTAAAAAAAAGAAAAATTGAAAAATATATGAGCTGAATTGGAATGCAAAATGTGGAATTCTTTTTGCTATCCTTACACACAGTGTTAATGAACTTGAAGAAAACTCAGTTGCTGATACTGATGAGAGGCAGGCCAAAACTTTCTTCTACATTTCTGTTATTGTTTTACAGCTACTACATGCAAATGTCTTCTGCTAAACAACAGCAAGTTTAAAAGTGCAAAAGGAATTGGACAGAGTTAAGAAGGGACAAGAGAAATACGATTGATAGTGAAAAAGCTTAAAATTTCTGTGTAAGGGGTTGACCTTGGCTGGGCACCAGCTGCCCACTGAGCCTCTCTGTCACTCCCCTCCTCAAAGGGAAAAGGCAGGGAAAAAATAAGATGGAAAAAACTCATGGGAGATGATAAATCAGTTTAATAAAGGAAAAGCAAAGGTTGAAGATGTGAAAGGAAAGGAAAAAAATATCCTCTACTTCCCATCAACAAACAATGTCTTGTCAGTTCCCAGGAAGCAGGATTGCAGTATGTGTAGTGGTTCATCACAAAAAAAGGATCATCACAAAAAAATGCCTGGCCCACACACCCCTGTTCCCCCCACCTGCCTCCTCCTTTCTCCTTATTGCTGGGCAGATGGCTTATGGTGTGGAATATCCCCTTGGGTCAGTTGGGGTCAGCTGTCCTGGCTGTGTCCCCTCTCAAGACTTTGCCCACCCTCAGCCTACTAGTGAGAGAGGGTGTTGGAGAGGGAGCACAGATGCTGTGCTGGAGCCTGCTTGTCCTGACCCTGTGATCTCCAGGATTTTCAAAGGAGATGAAAAATAAAATAGTGGTACTGTACATAAAAGGATCCAAAGGAGGTGAATTTTGCAGGGAGAGAGGTTATCTTTTGCTGCAGCCACTGAAAGTTTCAGTGATATTGTTTTTAAAGTGAAGGGCCTAACCCAATACATTTGTTGAGATCTTTGCTCATTTTCCAGTCTGAAATCTTTATCTGATTTTTATCAACATTTGTTTTTGTGAAACATGTCTATTAAATGTCTGGGACCTTTAGGACACTCAAGTGGCTATTCAATTACTTTCTAAATGATTGATAACATTATCCAGGATAGTCTATGAGATCTTTCTGTGAAACAATCATGGAATAAAATTTAAAAATTATCTGTCAAACGTGAACCAGAAGATGGCTTCAGCTTTCTGCCTTACCTACTAACCGTGGTTTTTAAGGGTATCACTAAGTTTGGGGGCTTTTCATGGTAGGCAGTATCTATTTTCTATTTGCCAAGAATCTTGGAAATTCTTTCAGAATACTGCAGCTAGAATCCTCAATGTTTTTTAGCCTTAAAATAATTTTCAATAAACTAGAAATATCTTTGCAAGTATCAATCACAGATTACCTTTCTTTCCAGTCAAAATTACTCAGTAAAGAGTATCTTCCCATCTTATTGATACTAGTTCCTTCTTACTACTTAAGCCTTACTATAGATTGATAAAGATCTGCCTTATCTTGTTTAAAATCTGACTATCAAAGAAAAGCTCTTTTCTGTACCTTATTACCATATCATTTAGCTCTCTAACACATAAAAACATTAAAACTGAGCCTTGAAAACATGACAGTGCAGTTCACTTCATCAGTGGTTTCAGGCAGATAAATGTGTGTGCATTCAGGTGTATCTCAATACAGGTTTTAGTCTCAGCAATTACAAATAAAACTCCAAATTTTTACTACTCTTTTAGGTTAAATCAAATTTTTTGTCAAGAGAAAAAAAATTAGAATGGAATTCAGTTTTTTCCTGCTTCAAGTGATAGGTGAGGATTCCAGACTTCTGAAAAGGTCCCAGAGATTGTTGGCAAGCTGGAAATGTTCTGAATAAAACAAGTGGCAAAACATATTTTCATCAAGACACCACTGTCCTTATAAAACGACCCTTTTATTCATCTCAGTGATGGCATATTTTTTATAGGTTGAGTAAGAAATGAAAAGAGGAAAAAGTATCTCCTGAAGCATTTTTTTTTCTCAGAAAAGGTTAAATAGGACTTATGCTTTTTTGTTTGTTTTCCTTTTCTTTCTCTCCTAAGAGGAAGGCAGTGAGCCTCATATAGGAGAAAGATTTCTGAATAACTGTGAGGAGGATTCAGTTTTAAGAAAGGGATAAATGGCAAAGATCATTGTTGCCACTTCTGGCTTTGCTGTTTCCCTCAAAGATGAATTTTGGCTTCAAAGCTGAATGTAGAGGACAGTGAACAATTTTATCAGCTTGGGATGGGATTAAAAGACAGACTATTAATTTGTGATCTGTGCCAAGCTCTTCTTAGGTAATTTTCCCCTGCTGACATACATTTTTCCTTTTTTTTTCTACAAGTACTCACATTTGCATTCTGGCTGATTTGCTGAAATATAACCAAAATTTGAGTGTGTAATCAGCTCTATTCAGACAGACCCTGCTACCTGTGCATTGCTTGTTTCCCTCTATCTTCTTTGTATGTGCCTTGTTTCTTAATATGCTTTACAATACACATGCCGAGTAGCACTCAGGCTTGATTTACATGTACAATGCATTTGTGCACAGAGGAGCAATCACAGCAAGTTTATACACAACCCATCATTAATCTGTTCAGCAGTGCATTCCCATGTTAGTGTGGAGACACATTGACTTTCCAGAATCACACAGGGCAAAATTCTCTGCTTTTACAAGGGCTTAACACAAGTTTTCTCCTCTGTGATATGTGACTAACATTATCCACTTAACATCAGGAGGCTGCAGCTCTGAGGCTCAACTCACTAGCATTTGTAAAATATATCAAAAACTTGACATGAAATATGTTATCTGCAGAAAAAAATTATTACAAACATAAAAAAAAATACTGACCAAGTGAACGGTCCTTTTTCATTAGGAATGGTGCTTCTCCTATTTCAATATGTCTGCCATCTTCACATTTTCTGAATGTGTTCTGATCTACATCTCACATTCATTTTCATGTCTAATTTTCCAATGTCAAGCTCAACGTGTTTTCCTCAAGTTGTCAAATAAAACTAAACTGAAGTGGGAAGAGGCTGTATCTTTAAGGCTACAGCAGCTATTAGGAGAATCATTCATTTTGTCTGGTAACTGTTCTATCATTCCCTTCCTCAAAAGAGAAATGTAACGAAACATCTGCCTCCCAATCATAATTTTCTGCAAGCTTTGAGTGAAAGTGAGAAACCTTTATCATGATTAAAATCTTCCAAATTCTTTTTGTCTACTGAAAATAGTAGAATTCCTTGTGTAACAATGCTACTTATTATTCCTTATATGTTAAGATCTCATAATCTACATTTTTACTTTGCTTTGCTGTTTTAGATGCTTGTGTATATTACAAATAATGCCAAGCTGCTGGCAAGCTGTCAGACATATAAATTCCCTGATATATCGTAAACTGCTCCATAAGTGATTTTTTTTTTTTTTTAAGACAAAAAGATATAATAATCTTGTGAACCTTGGGGAGCAGTATGTAAGGGATACATAACAGAGAGGAAACTATATTTTCATGAAGATCCTGAATATGAGGAAGAACTTTTTTTATTGTGCGGGGGACCATGCACTGAAACAATTGCCCAAAGAGGCTGTGAAATCTCCCTCTGGAGATATTCAAGAACCATCTGAATGCAAAGCTGTGTAATGTGTTCAAGGATGACCTCTCTTGAGCAGAGAGACTGGACCAAGTAACCAGCTATGGTCCTTCTCAACCTTACCCATTCTGTGATTCTGTAATTCTGTGAATCTGTGAATCTGTGAATCTGTGATCATACTTTCTTGATAGGAAACAATACTCTTGCCCTAAAATGTACAATCAAATTTGCATAAACATTAATTAATTATTTTAAATAGTATTATCTATTTCAGAATACAGCTTTTTACTTCTCAGAATTTTCCACATGACTCGATTTTTGCATTTTAGATGCCCATCTGTTGAAGTGGTTGCCACAGTCTTGATCCATTAGGTGTGGCAGTAGCCAATGAAACAAAAAGTTCAGTGGATTAATACATGCTCAGCCTAGGTGGGAACACTCAGGTACCTCTCTGGGACTGGGGAGCTCTACACTGTCTGTTGCACTTTCTAAGACACAGTTGCCTCTCATACCAGAGCAGTAGAGTTGGTTATGCCCCACTGGAAGGGATGAATGTCTTCAGGCCTGTGTGTGGATGCATGAACATCCCAATATCTCCCCCAAGGGGAGTTTTCACATCTGAGCCCATTGTGTAAGGAAGGACTTTGGCAAGATAAAAAGCATCCCTCCACACAGAATCTGCTTCTTACTACTTCTGCAAATGGCTGATTGTTTTGAGTCATTAGCCATTAATATTCCAGTGTCTCATAGCAAGAGAAGAACTAGCCATAACAAACTCTATGAACTCTATGAGATTAAAAAAAATGAATAATCAAAGATGGAATTTCAGACTATCTCTTAAAAGACTTCTAAAGTTACATACATACATTATTATTCTTCTCAGAACACAGAATTCTTTTGCAACCTTTGGTCAAGTCTCAGCTTTTCCCTAATGACTATCTTTTACTAAAAATTAAGAAGAAAGATAACATGGCAAAATCAGGTTAAAATAATTCTGGTTGCTCAAATCCTAGTAAGTAGTCAGGCATTTGAACAGATTTATTACTGAATGTAAATATGTTTGTATTTTTTTAAAGCTTTATCATTATGTATTTCTTAAAAGAAATTGTATTTTTGTCAAAATTTGCTACCATTTCTCTGTTCCAATTTATCCTTTAATAAAATAAATTAGATCAGAATGTTCAAAACAGAGAAGCTGACTTTTCTGGTGTAGGGGTTCAATCACACTGACACAAGCTGACGTAAAAGATTTCAGTGCTTTGAGAAAAGCCACTGCAAGTCTTTGACTTATCCACCTTCATCCTCATTAAGAACTTTGAAATTGCAAGTCTGCAACTCTCATTAACAGTCATTTTACCTAACTGCTGCCATGCAGAATTTAAATCCATAAACTTCAGCAGCAATTCTAAATTAATTTTCTAGCCTTTATTTTTGTTAGAAAAGAAAAGATAAATGAACTTCCTTGAATGGGCCAGGTCCCTCTCAGAAGCCTCCATATCTCTCAATTCATCTGTTGCAAGGAGATGCTTGGTAAAAGGAGCTGTTTTAGGTACCCAGGATGTTTTCCTTTGCATATCACAGTCTTATCTGAGTTGCAAGGTCTGGGACAGCTCATGGTTAAGCCATAAACTCTCATACACAAATGTAATTTCAGATGCAAAGTTTAAATGCAGTTTTTATGATTTTTAATCTTGACAATATTTCTCAAATTGAATTGTACTGTGAAGAAAAAAATCATAAAAAATGAAGCTTATTAGATTTAGGTAAAATTAAGGTTAATGTTCATTTTCACCATATAATTAAGAACTGCTATAAGGGACATAAGTTCAAGAAAAAAATTATCACCTCACATGAAAAATAAAAAAGTTTATAATGAAATATTTCATCCCTCTTATAGAATCAAGAGTTAGTAAAGGAAGGAATCTTGGAAAACAGTGTTCAATGTTTTTTCCTAACATTGGCTGAGCGGAGACCTCATTGACATTTTCAACATCCTCATGAGGGGAAGTGGAAGGGCAGACACTTGATTGCTCAGTGACTGGACTCAAGGAAACAGCAGGAAGTTTTGTCAGGCACGGTTTAGGTTGGATATTAAAAATTTTTCACCCAGAGGGTGGTTGAGCATTGGAACAAGCTCCTCAAGGAAATGGTCACAGTACCAAGCCTGACAAAGTTTGGACAATACTTACATGATATGACTCTTGGAGTGGTCCTCTATAGGGCCAGGAGTTGGACCTGATCATCCTAATGGGCCCCTTCCAACTAAGCATACCTTATAATTCTATGATTGTACTTTGATTTTTTTTTTTGTCATTTTTTTACTATATATTTGTCTTATATTTTTATATTAATTTGTCTTTTTTTTTTTTGAGATATGTTCTCAGAAATAACTCCTGACAAATTTGTTGGTGTGATTTTCCAACTCAATGTCCATTCAAATATTTTGATTTAAAAATTAATCTGAAAAAGCAGAGCTCTTATTTCCTTCAAAAAGAAACTGAAATACATAATTTTATTCCAATTTCACTGTTTCATTTGGCTTAAATTACTTTAATTACTAAATTACTTTAATTACTAAATCCAGCTTCTGCTGTATTCCTTCAGGACTGTATACCTTCAGACCCTGGGTATCACCCATTTGCTCTGAGTAGCAAATTGGAAATGACATGCAGACTCAAAATGAAGTATGAACTCACTAATAAAGCCACATTCCATACTGTATGAGATCATGGCCAGTATAGAAATCTGGGGAAAGAAAGAGGTGGAAGAGGGTTTGGGGGGGGCATTCAGACTGATGGTGTTTGTCTTCCCAATTCACAGTCAAATGTGATGAAACCCCGCTCTCCTGGGCAAGGTTGAACACCTGCCTGCCCCATGGAGATGATGAATGAACTCCTTTTGATTTACATGGATGAGCAACATTTGCTTTAGCTCTTTAATTGCCTCTATCTTGATCTATGAGTTTTCTCCCATTTCCCCTTCTGATTCTCTCCCCAGTCCCAATGTATTTTCACCATCATGCCACTGGTTATGTGGGGTTTAGCTGCTGGCTGGGATTAAAATAGGGCAGTATCCTAGAGCATCCCCATCTACTACACACAACTGGACAACCATATCTTCTTGAAAGTGAGTGAGGTCACTCCATGTCATTGTTTAATCATATCAATTGTAGAAGAGCTAAGACATTTAGTGTAGATGCTGGAGCCTACATACATACGTCTATATGTAAGTATCCCTAGAACTGATTCCCATATAAACTTTCCACAAAATAAGATATCCTATAAATTATGGACTTCAACAACTTCCCTAACTCACCTGATATCTGTTACGACTGTTCTAATAGTCACCTTCTTTGTACTTCATCTCATCAGAGCTCATTAAGCCTTCTCAAACAACGTAACAGAGAAAAGGTCATCTGAGGAAACTGGCAGACAGTGGATGGAATCACAAAAGGAATTATTTCACCACTACCATGACAATATCCAAGCGAGCACACCCACAACACAATTGTACTTTATGAATTTGTAGCTTCGTCACAAAACCTGAACTTCTCTTTAACCTTCAATGAAGTGCATTTACTCTATAAGGCAAACTTCTTCCCATTTTAATTTTTTTTAATTCGTACTCTATCCTGCAGTTCTGCCTTTGAAATTATCTGCTGCAAGATGACAACATGATCTTGTAGTTCATCACAAAGGATTTAAATTATTGATGCCTTCTATTCTAATTGTATTAACATTGGCTCAATTGGCATCCATTTTATTCAAAATGTCACTGGACCTTCTACCTCAAGGGAAAAATAGTAGCTGATTTTCTTTGAAAAAGATAAAAACCTAATATATCTACAGAAGAGTAATTAAGTACAGATTTTGTTTAGTTTCAGAGTCTGGTTCTTTAAATATGAAGTTTGAAAGTTATCCAAAGAGCACTACTAGGTTATATTACAATGACTAATTATCCATTCTAAACACGAACACATCTATCACTAAATGGTTGGAAAAATACACAAAGATACTGAATCCTTGGCTCTAAGAATCAATAACAGTTTTACTCCTGACCTCATTAGAGACAAGATTTTCTGTGCAGCATTTGTTAACAGTACCAAAGGGACAGCATGGAAGGAAAACACTCTCCTGGTACCCTAAGAATAGCTACAAGTGAAGCAGCCATGTATCAGCTTCCTGATAATAAGACAGATATTTACCTTCCCCTTTCAACAACCTCCCAGGCTTGATATTTTTGGACCTACATAATTTTAAAAGCAAGTTGGCAGCTTGGTTCGTGCTGGGTGAGAGAAATTCTCTTGGGTAAGAATCTGAAATTAGGGTTTCCATTCATAAGCAAAGGGAAGCCACTACATAAAAATTACATGAAAATAGAAGAGAGAGTGAAAATCTTATTTTCCATTTCTTTTTAAGCTTCTTGAACTTTCCAACCAGCTGTAGATGGCAGGTGTTTTGGGTCATGCTTCATTTCACACTAGTGAGTATGAGAGAAAATGGTTTATTTTCAGCAGTGTTAAGTGGCTGTGGAGCCAATTACTTCAACAGGCTCTCAGCAACCCTGTGAATCAGGCCAATTTTTTAGGCTCTATATCATCAGCTTCATGTCTTGTCCAGTTCTCTAAAACTCTTCAGCTCAGTACCTAGTGACCAAGAAGGATAATAAAGCACACAATCTCCTCAAATAGTCTGTACAGTATTATAAGAAGGCATTCAGTAAATTAAGAATATAGATATGCTTCATAGTGTTGCTTAAGTGATTCTTCCCCCACATACAGCTCATTTAGCCACTTCTAATCTTTATTAGATATCTTTTCTATGCTTATAGCAATAAAAGCCATTTCAGCTAGGTGCATTTTTCAAAATATTTTGCTGATACATTGTTTCTTTAAGCCTGAAAAATGGCTTCAGAGTTTTGCTTTTAACCCTGGATCTTGGAAAAGAATAAGTAAAACCCTGTTTCACAATAAGGAAATCCAAAAGGAAGAGTCAAATGTAAATAAATCCATACAACTGTTTTGATCTGTGAAATGTAGACAGTCTAAAGGACTCATTTCAAAACACTTGTATTTTCCAGTACAGGGACAGTCTATACTTAACTGGCATTAAGTCGAAATGCCTCTTCCCTGGAGCTTTAGTCTTTGGTTCTAACACCCTTAATTGAAAGTGATCTAATGTCAGATGTTTGAATGTTTGTTGTCAGCAAAACAAGTAATACACTGTACCACAGGGGATGAGATGAGTCTGGAGACAAAAGTGAAAGTGTTTCAACATCATCATCAACTGGTATATGGAATAAAATATTTACTGTTCACTGCTGTGGGTAGCTAAATAGCTGTTATATTTAAATTACCTATATGCAGATATTATTTACTAAAAGAAGCTATTTTCATAGTATGGGGTTTTTTTGTATGGATTTTTTGTTTGTTTTTAATTGAATTATGTTTGCAAATGTATTTATGCCTTCAAAAATGCAAATTAAAAAAAAGACATAGGCACATACCTTGTGTGGCAAATGAGAAGCAATGGTCACACATAGAAAACTACAACCAGAAAACCTTTTAGGGAAATAAGTATAGAAGGTTGAGACCAGACTTAACAGAGGTGAGCTGGAAATGCATTTTCGTGACAATTTTTCAATGTTGTTCAAGATATTTTGGAATGCCTTATAATGTAGAAAGGAGTTTAGATAACTTCTGAGGGGTATCTGCCTTTCACCTGTTATCCCTCTAAATTCTTGGGAAGCCATAAGTCAAACAATCTACCTCTTGCTTATTAATTATGTTGATAGGATTTCAATGTCAAAATTCAAGACCTATCATTATTTTATCCTAAATGACCTTTTGTTAGATTCTTTTTCTTTCTGAGAAAGAAACGATGGCATTCTGAATTTGTCTTCTAATCTTTCAGTCTTTAAATCCCTATGCTTGGGTGTTTGGGCACATATTTAAGCACATAACTTGGTCTTCTGTTTAAATAAGGAATATTTGGAAACTATACTTAAGCATATCACAACTATATTAAAGTAGGAAGTTAAGATTGCCATTGACTAATGTATCTATAGAATGTTTTAGCTCTTTGTTTTCCTTGTCTTTCTATCTAGCAAGTCTCATGTTCAAAGTCTGAATTTTGAAATTTGATTTTGAAAAGAGTAAAAAATGAACAACTTAAAGAAAAAAGAATAAAAAGCAAGAATAAGGAACTGAAATGCTTTGAGATTTATAACTATTTTTTTTTTTTCTTTTTGCCATGGTTCTTGATTTCTCTTGTGGATAATTTTTAACAATAGAGGATGCCAAATTATTTGGAATTCAGATTTCTTTAGAACTAAAGTAATCAAAATCCCTAAAAATATGGGGGCTATAACCTAAAGGAATGTCAACATTAGTAGATCCAAAGGCCTTTGAAGAATCACATGAGTAAAGCAATGTAATATTATTTTGCCTATTCAGAGGATTAACCTGGAATAAATATGTTTTTATTCAGCTACTTTACTCACCATGTCATCCATTTTTTGTTCAGAGGAAAACTTTCTACATGGTGTAGCTGCATTTTAAAGTCAAAATATTTTGTGGCATAGAACAACACATCCTTCAGAGAGTAACAGAGTTCAAATGAGATGAAACATGCTGTTTCTCCTCTTGCGTTGGCAAACCTGCTCCTCCAAAGTGCACAGACCTCTGTGAAAAGAGTTCCTAAGGGGCAAATAGCCTGAATGTTTGCAGCAGTGTGCAGAGGAGTATGCTACTAGCCACTGCACTTTAATTCCTTGGCCACTCAGATCAAGGAGCTTCTGTCTCTGGCCAGCCAAGGTCGGTCCTGAGGGGTACAGATTTGCTAGTGTGGCAATTAGAGCTGACAGGTAGGTACCTTCAGTCTGAGGGACTGCAGTGAGAACAACTGATGGAGTCTGTGTGAGCATCTGATATCCAGCCTGGATAGGGGAGCCAAGATTCTTCCATGCATCTGCATTTATAGGCACACACTTTCTACAGACCTGGATGTGACTCAGGAGAAAGATGAGACTGGCACATTTGTTGGCTAACAGTCAGTCATCCCGCAGTTCTTCATCTGGAAACAGGGTTGGGAACCCATTCTGCATGCAAGGTCACTATGATTTTGGCTGTCAAATGCAGGAAGGATGCCTCCATTCAGAATGAATGATCTCATCTCTAGGGCTCAGTCCAAAGGACAAGGGACATTTTAGGTGATTTGCGATTGCATTATATTGACTACTCTGAGCCCTGCTTAGAAACATTCCAGCTTATATTTTGATGGAGGAGATCACCTTCTCTCTTCTGGACATATTGTGCAGCTCTCTTTACTGTTGCCAAAAGGTTTTTGTTCATAAAAGGCAACAGCTGGACATCAATAATTTTATTCTTCCTGCATGCAAAGTCATAAAATGAGAGGGGCATAGAAGACTCTATCTGCACACATACAGAGAACCACTAGAGGCCATCATATATCTCTCTGTATAAGCATAAGCACAAGCACTTATGGGTTTAACTTTAAATGCATAACATTAATACAGAGGAACCTGCTACGTCCACAAGGGTAGAATGGCCACTGCTGGGATCTCAGAAAAGGAAAGGATAAAACTAAACACTCCAATGGGCATAGAAAAAGAATAATTTATATTAAAAAATAGAGAAAGGTGAGAAGGGAAAAATCATAAAATAATTTTTAAGGCATTAAGGATGGAAGTAATGTATATGGCTTTATTTTACCAACACCTATAACAGAAGGTGAAGCAGTTTCCCTGCATGACAAGAGTGAGAGAGTCCACTGCAATTGCTTGTGAGCAGGTGGTTGCTGGAGAAGTGTTTTTCACACATTAACAGCAAAGTCAAATGTCTGTGTGCAGTTTGGTATCCAGGTAACATTACCAGAATAATTTCTTTCCCAGAACTAAGAACTAAACAGTATGGCTTTGACCTCCAAATGTGTTTGATGGCTCACAGCAGGCTTCTAGTTCTTTGCATCTATTACAACAAATTACCCGTAATAATTTGTCACATCCATTTGTTTCCTAAGGAAAACATATTAAGGTACAATTAAAATAAAAACTTAAATGTAAACAAGGAAGAGTATTTGTACTTTCTAATGAATTTATAAATCCTATCATATTATAATCACACTCTGTCTTTCCATTTGGTCCCATTAAAGTCAGCATGACTGCACTTGACATCAGCGGGAAATTCATCCACCCCTTTGCATAAGTACCTTCTCATCCCTAGCTAGTTTTTTTATATCTGTACTGCTGTAATGCCTTGGAATCATCTTCTATGGACAGAGCTTCCAGTGTACCAGGCACAAACATGATCTAATGATTTAACTGTAAATATTGATACATTTGCCTGACTTAGAACTTCCTTCACTGATTGTGTAATTGCAATTCTCCACTAACAGAATATAATCATGTCAGACTTATGCTTTGGAATCACCCTTTACTCTCCTGAAGCCCCACATGGAATAGTACCTTCAGCTCTGGGCCCCACCATGAGAAGGAGATCAAACTGATGAAGCAAGTCCAGAAGAGGACATGAAGATGATCAGAAGGCTGAAGCTCTGACCTCTCCTATGAAGACAGGCTGAGAGAGTTGGGGCTATTCAGTCTGGAGAAGTGAAGGTGTCAAGGAGACCTTAGAGCAGCCTTCAAGTATCTAAAGAGGGTTACAACAGAGCAGAAGAGGCACTTTTGACAAGGCTGTGAAGTGACAGGACAAGGGGTAATGAATTGAAACTGAAAGAAGGAATATTTAAATTAGTTACTAGAAAAAAATTAGGGTGGTTAGACACCGGCAAGAGTTTTCTAAAAAATCTGTGGATGTCCTGTCCCTGGAAGCCTTCAAGGCCAGAGTGGATGGTGCTTTGACTGACGTGGTCTAGTGAAAGGTGTCCCTGCCCACAGCACAAGGGCTGGAACTAGGTGATCCTTAAGGTCTCTGCCAACCCAAACCTTTCTATGATTTTATGATTTGTATTTATACGAGATGGCTGGATACATAGAAGATTGTTATTAATGGTCAAAGAGATGAAATTCAAGCAATTCTGAATATGGAGGAGCAGCATCATGAACTTGTACAGTTGTGATAATTCAAGGACACTTTCTCCCACTCAGTTTTAGTTCACGTTTCTCTCTAAGCCTCTATCAGTGCTTCTGAAGTTTGCTGTGTGATTACTGTGATGTTTTCTTAAATACAATGCTGACTGAGATGTGTCTAACTGAGCTATTTTGCCCTATTAGTGCTTGTATTGACTTGAACTAAAATTGTGGCTTTGCTTAAAAAAAAAAAAAAAAGTCCGAGAATAAATCTAGGTAAAATGTACAGATTCTGGTTCTTTAACTTACCAGAAGATTCACCCTACTCCCACATTAACCACCTCTATAAACTAAATCCACCTCAGAAATCCAGATTGTGGGGTTTGACTAATATCAGAGAGATATTTCTTATCACGCAGCTTTCAGTGATATTATTATCACTACTGATACAAGTCACTTCTCAGTGTTGGAAGAGGGCACTGCTCTTCAGCAGGAATGAGAGTGCTAGAATATCTAAACAGGTCCTGTTCAATTTTTTTTCAATTGCAGGTTTGCCATGTAACAGCATTAAGATGCTTTTTATGAATTCCTTCCAAAGCAAATTTTAACTTGTCTCATACTTTACAGACACATAGGAAAAGCAGTCTCTGGCAGACCAGAGTGCTTCTCAGGATCAGTGATTTGGTCTGAGACTGGCATCTTTCATGACCATGTTGCTCAAAGCCTCATCTGACCAGGCTGGGATGGGGCATCCACAGCTTCTCTGGGCAGTGTGTGCTGGTGCCTCACAGTCTCATACTGAAGAATTGTTTTTCTCTAATCTAAATCTACTCTCTTTCAGTTCAAAGCCACTAGCTGTTGTGCAATCACTACCTGCCCTTCTGAAAATTCCCTCTCATCTTTCTTACAGGCACTCTTTAGGTTCTGGAAGGTGCTAGAAAGTCTCTCCAGAGCCTTCTTATCTCCACCTGTTTATTGGGTGCTGAGTCAATTTTCCTACCACTGCATACACTGTCTGTGCCCATATTAATCCTAGTTATGGCTCTGAAGAAACCCACAGTTAACACTGATTCACAGTCAAATCTTTGACACACACATGCTCTGCTTGCTCCTTGCAGTGTCTACAGGGTCCCTCCAAGTTCTTGGTCTCTTGAAGACTCTTTTCAAATCTTCCTCCCATCTCTTCCTGTTGCAAAAATATTACTTGCATGGGAACATGGGCTAGGAAAATCTAACTTTAAAATTAGTGCTTGCCACTTAGACAAGGAACAGCTTATTTAATAATTGTCTTCTGGATTTAGTGATATCAGCTTGAAAAGCAAATTCTAGTTGTTCCTGCTTCTTACTGGAGATGACCACAGCTCCAATCTGAATGAATTGTCACTTTCTACTCTGTTTAAATTAAAAAGGTGAAAAAACTAAAAGGAAGAAAAAAAGGGAAGCCAATAGAGTCCAGAACTTTTTTGCTGAGCAGTTTTAATTTCCTTTTAGTTTCTGAGCTAGCAGACTAGAGAGGGTAGCAAGGTCTGCAAGGGGAAGTTACCAGCAACCAGCAGCTGTGAGGGCCAGTAACCTCTTTAACCACACATCTAAACCAAGGAAAAAAAATATGTGAAGTTCTCACTCAGCTTGTTTCAAGGACCTCAGTGCACTCATTTAACGAAAAATGTGCTTTTCGGTGTTGTGCTCCGTCCCTCCATTTGTTGTCAAGCTTAAGCAAATAAAATCATATCCTTCTGCACCACTACAATGCATGAGTTAAACTAAGAAAAATTCAGGTGAATATCAGTCCTATGTTTCTGTAAAGTGAAAATGTATTAGGGATATACTTTGGGAGATTTCTCTGATCCATTTGTCTTTTGTTTTGCTTAAATAGTTATATTTACTTATCTGTTTATTGTATTTTTTATTCCTCACTGCTTTAGAAGCCGTAGAGGGTTGTTGTTGCTTTCTTCTGTGTTTGTTGTTTAAAGTTCTGTATTTAGATTTTTTCCTTTTTTTAATTATTTCATTTAACATCAATATGCTTTGATTAAAAGACCTTTAGTATGCCCCTTGTGTGCTCATTCTGCACTTGCTCTGTGTTGGTTTGTAGTACCAGACTTAATTATTGCTCCTTATTGTTCTCTGTTCAGGTATTATTTTAATTAAGTTGACTTAAATTACAAGGTTCATTGCTTACCCTAGAAGTTAAGGACCATGGGTGGAAGTGATACTCACTTGATCTGTTCCAGGTCTCACCTCTCCAGGCTCCAGAAGCCTCGGTTGTATCAGCTGGGTTTGCACATTGCCCAAGCACTCTCTCAGAATAAGCGGTGCTGCCGTGCACAGAGCGAGCCCAGCACTGGGGAGAGCAGCCCCTGAGGAGCATCAGGAATTTCAGCAGGGCCTGAACAGGCAGAAGGCTCAGACCGCAGCGGATGGGCTCTGAAAGTAACTGGTGAGAAAGCTGCTTTCCTTTGTACATTATCCCAGTGCCTTGGGAAATTTCTTAGGAAATCAAAGAGCAGATATTTAAGCCTATTTCAGTCCGAAGGCTTTCAGCTCATTATTCTTTCCTCCCATGAATATCCATTCTCTGCTTCAGGAGGACAATTTGATTTTCCAGAATTTACAACCCATGTCAGCTGCTTCTCTTTACACAGAAACATTCTCTGTCTGATTTTTTGGAGGCAATGGTGTTGTTTTTCATATTAAAAAACCAGATCACAATTCAAAGGAATCACCAAACCTCCAATTTTTCTAGAGCTGCCAACCCATCAACCTGGCTGTACATCTACTTTCTGGCAGTCTTTTATGCAAATGCTTTTCCAGAGTTATTCAGAAAACAAAACAGGCAAGCATACAGTCGTAAAAAGGACCTAATATTTTAGGATCACAAAGTAGATATCAGTCCTGATGTAATCGAAGCTTTAGTCACAATCAAATGTTAAATACTTTCAAGCTCCATTAAAAATTCTACGAATTGTAGGTTGTTACTAAATCATCCTACTTCTTGACCCTTACAATATTATTATATTATTTGAGCCCAAAAGTCCTGTTTTTAACCAGACTATTGTGTTACTCTTTGTATTGTTGTAGTACTTGAATTTATTGAGAAGTACTCTTATGAAGTATTACTCTATTCCTATATTCCATATTTACACTCTTTTTATCCCAAATACAAAAGGAAAAACACAGTCTCAAAGTCCCTGTTCCTTGGTGAGGGAACTTAAATCATGGGGTCTTGGAGTGATCCCCAGAGAGTCTGAGGCAAACCCAGTACTGAATACACATCTGACTCCTAATCCAGTCATTTAATTACCAATTTAATAACTATACAATGTAAAAGAGTAAACTGGATAGTCCATTTAATCATTCCCTTAAATCCAAATTCGAATATTAAAGAAAATATTTTTGACATGGGAAACCATATCCCAACCCTCTTATTTACCATTTGAAAGACATAAATCTGCCAAATTTTTCATGGCTCTGCATCTCAAACAATCAGCAATGGAGCAGCGTTGCTTTCTGTTATGTTAAAACTCACATATTATCATTATAAAGATCAGTTAATGTTAAAAATGGGGTTAATATGCCCAGGAAGGGCAGTTTTATAGTTCTGGATTGCTTCAAACGTGTGTCTTGTAAAAGTAATCAACTGGCCACTGAACAAAAATTCTTTTCTTAGACATGGTGTTTTAACTGGTGTTAAAGAAATGATTCGACTAGATTAAGTTAATGCCAGTAAACAACCTCCACTGCCCGACAGGGGAGAAGAGTTACATTGCACTGGGGGAGTATGGGAAGAGAGTGTGGAAAGAAAGGATGTTGTCCCACAGTGGTATATTGACTTCTGCAAAGAACTAAAAATGTTGAACAGTTTCTATTATGTGTGTTTCTGAAGTGAATGCAAAATCATTATAGCTGTCTTCCAGCAGTGACTACAGGCTTCATCTGAGATTGGTATCCTCATTACTAAACAAACAAAGTGAGATGTTCTGCTCTGCAGAGCTTACAGTCTAGAGACAGACAATGGTAGTAGGATAAGCAAGAATATAAAGAACTGAGGAAGGAAAATATCAAAGCAGAGGTTTGTAGAAACAATACCAGGATGTCCTTGTGATTAAAAGTAAAGCTGTCACTGGCATTTCAAATGCTTCAAGTTCTTTGAAGACTCCCATTACCTGTTTCCAAACACATATCACTTTGGGATGATATTTTCTCGCTTTCTTTTTTTCTCTCCATGTGTGTGCCTGTATCCAATTACTGCTTCAAATATTCTTCATAGTGTAGCAGGTTGGTACATCTGTTCCATACATGGGTAGATGTGTCACAAAGAAAAAGGGATGAGCAGATAAAAAAAAACCACTTATAGGTTGGTTATAATTATGCCAAGCCCTTGTGACAGCTTCTCACATAAAAGTCTTTTAGCCTCTTGCAGTGTAAAGTGCCTTATAAGAGAATAAATATGTGACTATGCATAAGTTCATAATTATGCTTTATATGTCCTTATGCTATGGAATAAAACTCTCAGGATGATCTAGGCATTTAGATACCACCTAATCTTCACTATCTATTCTCCACTATGTGATAGTCAAATGAAAACATAACATTCTCAAACTTCTGCTCCATGACCACAAAGGTTTACTGGTTATGAAAATCCACAGCGCCCGAGGCTCTTCCTTTCACCCCCTGACTGCTCCCAGTGCTGAACCTGCTCAGCAGAGTAGCTCCTTGCTTTCTGAATGAATTCAGCTGTACATGACACATTTTCCCCTGGGAAATAAAAGGTGTGTTTGCCTGAAAACATACCTTAGACCAGCTCTGCAAGTCAGGAAATGTAAGGAAACTTCACCCTACTCCTCAGTCCTGGTAAAAAAAGTACCTTTTCTTTTTACATATATTACTTCTATTTCTTGGATATCAAATTTTTAAGTAAATATTTGTTTTATTTGTTTGTAAATATAAGATTCTCCAAGGGTCTAATCTAAACTCGCCAACCTTATTTTCCAAACTACAACATAATTTTCATGAAGTTGTAGTAATTGATCAAAATTTACATATGTGATCCCCCAAATAGCCCATCAGGCTGAAAATAATTCTATCGTATTTAGCAAAAAGAAAAATACATAAAAAACAAAATCCTAAACAAATCATATTTCTGCTGCTTTGGAGAAGAGCAGAAATCCTCTCCTTTGGAGAAATCCTATTCCTAATAATTCAGAAGGAACACTAAGAATGGCCTTCTGTACTGACAAATTTTATCTTCTGATATTGCATTCAGCCAAGGCATATAATCTCAATCACTAAATAAACATCTCTTCAGGATGTCTTTTTTCTCCACAATATTCACAAGAAGGCTATTCAAAACCTTATTTTACCAATTGCTAAAAACATTTTACCAAACTGGTTTGCACACTGCCTACTAAGACAGATATCTTTTTTGGGTCCATGATTTCTCAAAAATCCTGTCTAATGTGTTTAAAATACAGTATGTTGAACTATCAGTTTGGCTCTGATGCATTTTTGCTTAAAAGAATTTCACTTACTGCCACAGTTATACCTGTCTACATTCTGTCTTGATGTGTTTTAATGTTAGAACATCAATTTGTCTTAAAGGAATGGGGAAAAACCTATGTTACTAAAACTGTTAATCTTCATTTCAAACACAATTTACAAGGAGACTGTCAGGTTTTATCCTTTGAAGAAAGTAATTGAAAGAAAGTATTGAAAGCCATTGAAGAGTGTATTGAAAATAAATAATCTGATCAATAACATGTTTCTCTGAGAGCAGGTTAACATCTGGTTGTTTATCTACACATTAAAATGACCTTTAACAAGCTGAAAAAGATTTCACACTCCAGCCACCAATATATGCTCATTTCTCCTTTTCAGTGAGAGGACAGTGATAGTTCTGATGATAGTATATTGCTTGGCATGCCAAGAAAATCTCTTCTCTGAATACCTGCTGAGAGATGAATGAATTATTTGATAGACTTTCAAAGCACAAATGATTTAGCTGTTCTACCTTAAAATGGTGTTGGTCAAAATGATTCATGGAGGTTATTCTTGTGAAGCAGAACAAACTGTAACAAGCTGTATCCAAGCCTGGTATTTATGATTTTCAGCAACTGTGTGGACTTCTTCCACTCAGGGTAAGCAAACACCCTGGGTGTCATGCAGCTCTGCAGGACCTCTGCTATACAGCCAATCATATATATGCAGTGAAAAAGAAGGCTGATTTAGGGGTATGGTTTACCCATATTTGACACTCTTTTCCTTGGCACATAGTAGGATAATAAGCATATGATGTATACACTACTAAGAATGATTTTAAGTGGTTTAGCCATTCAGAGACACTCAACTAATCCCCTCATTTCCTCAGAATAAGCTTATCTCTGTTTACTTCTACAAAGATCATTGCTGCAGTTGTATTTTTTAAGGATTAAAGCAAGCCTGACAGGTTAAGCTTTAGTTTTAGTCAAGAAACAGCATGGAGTATACAGAAAAGGAAGACAGATATTTTTCTTTGTAGAGTTGGTTCAGGAGATTGCTGGGCTTCTTCTCTTCTCCAGAGCACCCATTTTGAAAAGCTTGCATACAGATAGCCACAAGCTGCCTGAAAAAGGAGGCAGGAGAGGAATGTGTATAAGAGGTTAAGCATGATAAAGAAAATGAAAAGAATCTTAAAGGAGAGTAAACATAAAAAATGTACTAAACGTATGATGTTCTGCAGCATTGTTTTACATTGTCCAACAGCCAGACAGAAGCAAAAGATAATTATTTATGATGGAAGATGGAGGGATGGCTGGGATCTGTGCAGTAAGCTCTAGACTCACGTAGAATCTCTATTTCAGATTGCATACAGGCTAGATGCAAGTTTCCTGGAGGACAGCTGCTTAGAACTTTGCAAAGGCTGACTGGCTTCAGTGGATCTGAGCAGTCAGTGGCAGTATCCACTTACTTGGGCGTAGGAATAAAATTATTTTCTGCATATATCAAGGCAAATACCCATGTACTGACACAAGAGACTAATATATTATGGAGATGTAACTCTTCTGCTGGTTATTTTACTGTATTAGTGAGCATGTGGTGTCCCCAGCTAAGCTTAGTGTTCTAATCCTCAGCTCATGAAGTGTTTAATTAGGACTATCATCCATCCCTGATACGTGCAGAAAGACTATGAGTATTGGTAGACACTGGAGTTCTGCTTCACAAGACATGACTTCTCTGTATCTTTTCCACCAGTTGCAGTTCAGATCTGTGTTCCAAAACATAAAATATTTTCACTAGCCATGTTAATGGAGGTTGGCGAGTTCACTCAGTGCACAGGTCTACACAACCAGGTAGAAGAGAAAAGACTGAGTTTGTTTAGCCAGAAAGAGTAAAACCTCTGTGGAGGCTATATTCTTCTTTCCCACAGAGTCTTCATACCACTGCAACTCTGACTTCACAGCTTGAGCCCTGCTATACAGCAGCAGTCAGCTTGTGGACAGGTACGAAGGCTCTGCAGAGATGTCTGCTTTGACAAGCACCCTAGTCAACACTGGGACTCTGGTCTCCCTAAACATCCAGACTAGCACCTGTTTGGAGAATGATACATGCTTATGACATGCTAAAGTTTCCTCTTGTTGGAGATTAGGGCATACAGCTGCAGGCAAGAAGACTTGGTGCACCTGCATGTTATATTCTGACTTGGAGCTGGGCATACACCCAGGGAAGAGGGAAAAGTTTTTGAGACAGGTGTCAAAGAAATTTAACCTAGAAATGACTATCAATATGAAACAAAGACACAGAGGGAAACCAGGAATATGTCCTGAGTGATCTGCAGTTAAGGTCAAAGAAAGTGCCTTTTCCTCTCCACAGGAATGCTGTAGTGCTGCTCTACTTCTTGCCATGAAACAGTCTCAGACCAGCATGGCAAATGAGATCCAAGCAAAGCAAGGGAAACCTGAGAGAGCAAGGCAGTCAAGATGTCGTTGATTTATGCAGTTTAATCAATTAATATCCTTACAGAGAGCAGTTGTTCTGACTGAGGAAATCGAGTGCCACAGCAATCAAATAACATCAACAACAGTGAACATGAGAAGAAAAGACAGGCAGCTGTCTTTAAAAAAATATAAATTAAAAAAGGACAAATTTGAAAGTGTAGCTCTGGGAAAAAGGTTTCTCAGTTGAACAGAGCAGGAGGAGGAGTTTAATCTGTGAGACAGTAAATGACGGTCTCAGTATATCTATGATATAGAAATTTAGTAAAGAATATGGGATTTCCTTGTGTTTGTATTCATCCCACATAGTTCATTCACCCAAGGATTTTGACCCAGAAATGACCTTAATATGACACTTAAGACTGTTAAAAGTTGAACAATAAATGTTATTTGCAACAGATGGTGGATTTCTGTGGTAGCAGAATAAAAATTTAAACTTGCAGATGGTAATGTGGGCAGAGAACAAAAAATAATAGAGTACACTTTGATATGAATCACAGAATAAATGCATCAAAGGAACATGGAATGGTTTAGGTTTGCAGAGACTTTAAAGATCATCTATTTCTTACTCCTCTGCCATGGGCAGGGACACTTCCACCAGGTCCAGTTGCTCAAAGCACCATCCAATCTGTCCTTGAACATTTCCAGGAACGGGGCAGCCACAATATTTCTGGGCAATCTGCTTCAGTATCTCATCAGCCTCATAGTGAGGACTTCTTTCTAATATCTAATTTAAATCTTTCTTCTTTCACATTAAAGCCATTACCCCTTGTCCTGTCACTGCATGTCCTTGTGAAAAGTCCACCTCCAGCTTTCTTGGAGGTCCCTTTTAGGTACTGAAAGAATACTCTAAGGTTTCCCTGGACCCTTCTCTTATCCAGGCTGAATAACACCAAGTCTCACAGTCTTTCTTCACTGGAGAGGGGCTTCAGCCCTCTGATCATCTTTGTGGCCTCCTCTGGAGTTGCTCTGTTGTGTCTGTATCCTTGTCATGTTGTCCAGAGCTGGACACAACCCTTGACGTGAGGTCTCACAAGGGCAGAGTAGAGGGGCAGAATCACCCACCTTGACCTTCTGGCCATGCTGGTTTAGATTCAACCCAGGATGCGACTGGCTTGTTGACAAAAAAATCATTGTGTACCTCAGCCTTCTCCATGATTCAGGTAACCAGGAACCTTCCAAAGAGGACCTATTTTCCCCAGCCTTCTATTTATCACCAACTTACCTAATGAAGATTTTTTTGATGCCCTTGATAACCTTCAACAGGTTTAATTCTTTCAAAGCTTTAATTTTATGCGGTAGGTAAATCCTGGCTGGATGCCAGAGGCTCACAAAAGCTCCCCTATCTCTCCCCTCCATGGGTTGACATTGGAGAGAAAAAATAACAAAAGATTCATGTATTGACATAAGGACTGGCAGACATCACTCACTGACTACTGTCACAGGCAAAACGGACTCAGCTTGGAGATATTAATTGAGCTTATAACTAATAAATCATAGCAGAATAATGAGATATAAGATCTTAAAAACACCTTTCCACTCATATGCTCAGTCAGGTGGCCTGTAGGAGGTTGTTGCTAATGTCACCTGTCCTTGCCTTTCCTTTAATTCTGATCTTGGTCAGCACCTCATCCATCCCCAGGCAGAGCTCCATGCATTCCAGATGGTTGTTGACATAAGGATGACACTCTCTCCTCACCTTCCTTGCCTGTCCTTCCTAAAGAGTCTGTATCCTTCCATTCCAATGCTCCAGTTACAGGAGCCATCCTCCCATGTCTGTGCAGTTCAGTAAGGTCACAGCCCTGCAGGGATGTGTGCATCTACAACTTCTACTGTTTGCTTTCCATGTTATGTGTGTTTAGAGAGAGACATTTATGTTGGCCCACAGATGAAGCCAAGCCGGAGTGGCTGAAATTCCTTTGTGTTGCTCTTCATATGCTTTCCTGCTTACCTGTGATCCCTTTACAGGCTCTAAGCATCTCATGTTAGCATGGGCATTACATTGCTAGGAGTAGGATGGGTTGAAGTTTCCCTCTCCTAATATTTTTAAAGCCCTTCTCACCATCTCAGCAAGAAACTGCTGATCCCCTTCTCTGACAGATGGAGTCCATCAGCCCCCACTGAATCAGGTTTCTCACAGTGAGTCCTATGGTCCAAGTGGCCAAACCCCAGGCTGTGGCACCAGGCCTGCAACCACCTGTTGATTCACCTGGTTCAAATGGCTCTTTCAAACACCTTCCCTTTGACCAGAAGGACTGATGAAAGACTGTCTCTGGTCCAGAGTACGTTAGCACTGCTCCCAGGACTCTGTCACTCTTCTTGATCCTGCTCTTGCTGCCCCTAGTTGTACTATGGGTGCCCACATGAAACAACAACTTTAAAAGTTTAATATAGTGATGTATGTTGTATTGCACATTACAGAGAAAGACAGTAAATTGGTTTATCTCTACTGATGTCCTAGCTTATCCATCCCCCTAAAGTCTACATGTAACATGTATAATAATACATGTTACACCTACTGAAAATCTAGTACAACATTTTCTGCCACCACATTTTCGTGGGAGCATAGCTTTGAATTCAGACTCCTGAGTTGCAGGTGCTCTCACTTCAGTGAGGATCAATTCCCTGAAAGGTGACCACAGCAGATATAGAGCATTGCTGACAATAATTTTTTGATGTCATTGCTTTATAGATGCCAGTGTGATTTAAAATAAACTCCAGCTGCAGCAAGCCCTTCAGCTGATTTCCCTAATGAACTGTGAACCTCCAAAGTTTTTCTACTGACCTTGTATGGAATACGCTTTTGGAAAGGAAAACACTGCCATTTAGAAGTGAAGCTCATTTGTTAACTATGTGAATCGTCTGTCACTTACTAGCAGAGCTCAGACAGCTGTGACAGTGAGGAACAGGTCATACCAACATCCTTTCAAAGAGAAAGTGGGAGAGAACCCATGGGAATTCAGAAAATAAAACACCTGAAGTGCTGAAAGTGTGTGATACGTCTGTTCATGAAAATTACAGTTGAATGGTCCATTCAGTCTTTGGCATTAGGGATTTCAACTCTTGTGTCCTATTCTCTTTATGAGCGCAATTACTTTAGGAAAGTCTATGAATGATGGTGTCCTTACTGTGAATACTGAGTATTTGTGATTAAATTAACCCCATTCAGAGAGAGCTTTTGGCAATATTACAGAAACCATATTGATGGTTGGCTTTTTATTAGTTGAAATGGAAGAAAACCAATAAACAAATCTGCAACAAGCATTTCCCTGGGCAATTCAACACATCAGTAAGAATGAAGTGTGTGTTTCATGGTATTGTCATGTTAAAGCTGCAGGCTGAATATATCAAACTAGATAAAAACTGTATGGGAGAAACAAAACATACATCATTTAGTAGAGTTCTGCCTCACCTAATCATTTTTCAGCTGTCTATAAAACCAGTTGCTAACATTTTTACATATTACAAGGCCACATTCATTTTAAGACACTCTGCCACAGTGACTTGTATCACAATGCGAACAATTAATAAGAGCAATAGGATTTTTCAAGGAATAAGTATTAATTAATAGGAACACAGATGTCAGACTTTGTTTCTTTTTGCAATAACCTTTACTAACAAGGTACTGGTCTGTTACCTACTCACACTTCCTTTTTCCAAATGAAAATTTCAAAGGCAGTTAAAATATAACAATTGGTATATTCCTTTTCACCTTCATTTCTCAAGTCAATTTTGTGTTTTACAGTAACCCTTACCAAAAAGCATGAGAAGTGAATTTTAGGGAGGCAGTAAGGTACTCAGAATCAAAAGAACAAAATTCTTAACAAATGTCTTTGCTTTCCCATTTTATTGTGAGCAGTTTGTTGGTTACTTTATACTTTCATGTCATAAATGATTCATGGTTGGATGCACAAGCAAAACAGTTTACTGAAAGTAATCCCAGCAGTGTGCAGACCTATTTGTATTACTCTGGCAATGTTCCTTGCAATAACACAGTCAGTTGTAAACATAGCAGGAAAGGGATCTGTAACTAATTCTCATAATATTCACATATCACCAGGAGGAGTATCATCTTTGTTAGTATGGATGTCTGCAGCCAGAATCTTCTTCAGCTGACCAATTTTCACATGCTCCAGGAGAAGGATTAATCTCCTGTCAGTATCTGTACCACTATGGTGGAGACAAAATGATCTAAAAAAAAAAACAGGTTTATGTGTTGTTGTTACCACTCTTTGTGGTCTTCTTAAGAGTTAGTTGGCCACAGATCTGCTTCTAGAACATCTCTGGAAAGAGGCCTTAATTTATATTTGTGTTGCTGTTTTAGTCACTTTTTTAATCATCAGAAAGATTTTGTCCAAAATGGATGTGTTTTATGTAGCCCAAAAGTATACCATCTACTTGTATCCTTACTGTAATGATGTGCAAAAGTGGGTTCATGTTCTTAATTAAAGTAATCAATTTATTTAAAAATTATTTGAAAAAAATAGGTCACATAAACTTATAAACAAACAAATACAAGAGCAAATACACAAATAAGGTGTTCATTCAAAACAATTGCTTCCAAAATTTTAGCTGAACACACTAAAGTATTGCTTCGTACTGAAAACTTAATTTGATATGCACTATATTTTATTGTATCTGCAGTGTAAATTTGCATGAAATAAAATTAAAAGGAGAAAATAAGGAAAAAAAACCCATCCCAAAACTCTCCAACAGAACAAAGTAGAAAGCTTTTCAGTCAGTTGCCATGAAGAATTTTTGTTTTAAAGGACAGTTTCCATCTCCTTATAAAAGAAATAACATATTTTGTCTAGGTTCCGTTTGAGTGGCATAATGGCAAAACTTTATTCTCCAATGCTAAATAACAAGGGTTCCTACATAGTGAACAGAGAACAGCAACTGTCTCTGAAAGCCTCCAGAGGGAGAATCTGTTTGTATTAGCACCTAAATGTGAACAGGCTGAAATTCAACCTGTGCTCCATAAAAAACCAAGAGAGCTGGCCTGCAGCTTCTTCATCTGCCACCCATAGGTCTTTTTAACCCAAAGTTAATATTCTAGAGTGAATGTCACAGAAAGAAGCAAGGTTGCATCCTAAAGAGGTGGGAGTGGTGGAGACAGCCCAGCGATGACAGATGATACTTAACAGCTGCAAGAGATCTCTTAACTTTCTAAAGAATCACAAAGGAAGTTTAAAATAAAATCCCAAAAACGGAAAGAAAAGGAAAAAATCCTTCAGAACAACAAATAATCACGGCAGTTGGCCTGAAATATGAGCAGAGTACCTAGCTATAGAGCTCCAGGATTGTGGAAAAAAAGCAATACAATGTTTACAAAATTCACATTTGTCTTCTTTTTATGGACCTCTTATGAAGCTCTTGTCCTACATGCTGAGTGAGAAGCACTAGAAGTATTATCACAGCATGGTTGTTTAGATGATATTTTGAGCTTGATACTGAAATAGTTATGCTATCCTCTTAAAACACGAGATATGACTAGAAGTGTCTCATTGATAGTTGTTAATGGGAATTCATTTTTATGTGTTTGCCTTTATTTTGCCCAGCATTTTCTTTCTATAGATCTGTATTTTATCCCTTGCTGTTTCTCAAAAAAATTGTCTGAAGTCTTTTATTTCAATTTTTGAACTAACCTGTCTTTTAAATCTGTCTTTCTCCCTGTGAGTTTTATACAAGGCAGATGCTGCGGGAGTCTTGTTGGATTGCAAATACCTTTTGTTTTTCACAGTCTCTGGGCTCTGTGTTCAGAACTGCACGGTTTTTCTGGCACTCATCGTGCACTAAGGCTAACTCATGCATGGATGAAAAAAGCCTTTTAATGAAGAAAGAAATTTTACTGAGTGTTCTTCTTAAAGTAGAATATAACAAAAAGAAATTAGGAAAAAAAACCCCTTCCTACTGTTCTTCAAACAAATATGAGCCTGACACTGTTTTTTTGTGCCTCATCTGTAGTTTCATGAAAAATTGCCTTTCTCAGCAAATCTGGTTTAAGAAACTGAGAATGCCACCACCTTCAGCCAATTATTCTTACCCCTGTGTAGTCCTTTGACACTGCTTAGTTATGCTGGTTGATTCAGGATGCACATTGTAAATTAAGTGGTCCAAAGTAGAAGTAAAAATCAACCAAGGATCAGTGAAATCTGATCCTATCACAGTCTTTAAAGGGCTTGGGGTGCAGCTATTGCAGCACTGCTGGTGTGCTTTGAATGATCTCCTCAATTACAGGCATTCTTTGATGTTAAAATGCTACTTTGAACATTTTTGTGGTGCCAGCAGTGACCCTGTAAGTTTGGCTTTTCCAATATATGTCTATTTCAGGAATAAGCTTCCATAAAAGAGAAAAATCTACCATGACAGTAAAATGGTCTCTGCTTGAGAAAATGTTTTGTTCCTTTGAAATATGTTTTACATTTCAGCAAAATTTCAATGGAACATTAAACCTAAGGAGATTCACTTAGATTGCAGAAGCTGTGCTGTCTTTATGCATGAGTGTCAAGCAATAAAGAACATGCACCTCCTGTGCATTCTCTTGGTAGGGGGCCTGTGGAAACTGCCGCTTTCAATTCTATCTAATGTTTACACGCTAGGCAGTCTTCCTTCAGATATTGAGGGTTGCCTGTTCCTAATGTTCAGGCATATAGACCAATCCATCACACAAAACTGTCAGTGACATTTCTACCCCTTTCCTTGGTTTTGTCATTAAAGTGAGGAAATAAGCATGAGACCTCTGCTTTATCCTATCAGTTTTCCTCTGTTAAGGGATTATTCATTCACTTGTATGTGTAAAACCACGAATCACAAATGAATGTTGATGTATTCATTTTGTACCTAGAGTCTTATAATTCAGCTGAACTGTATCTGAATTTACTATGCATTGGTACTTCAACATGCTTCTGGACAAAGATTTTTCTTCAATCTGTATTTCCAAAAGCATCCAGAAACAAGTCTTCTTCCTGTACTGCTAGTAGCAGAAAGGGTATGATGATGAATGAAACTTTTTTTCCTCTGCGCTTTAGCCTGAATGAAAAAGGTACAATGACATGGATTTCAGCTGTAAATGGAACCTACTTTTAGATTACCCACTATGAAAGATACCTATATTTTTCCTGTACTTTTAGATCATGGAATCACAGAATATTCTGAGTTGGAAGGGACTTACAAGGATCATTGACTCCAGCTCTTAAGTGAATGGCTCATTCAGGAATCAAACCCACAATCTTGGTGTTATTACCACCATGCTCTAACAGATCAGATGGACATTTATAGCACATTAACATTTCTACCTAAATATTCCTGCAAAGCTGTCCAGGGAAGAATTTTTTACTAATAATAGATCACGAAAAGCAAGATAGGTATCTCACTCATTTTGAGGTAGGAAAATCAAGTTCCAGAATGGATTTCAGCTAGAAAAGATCTCCTATAATGAATGTAACTTTGCATAGATTCTGGAAGACATAGATATGTGGCCTTCAGAGATGAAATGTGGACTACGGGGCCACAAGTTGCTCTAGAGAAAAAGCCTAAGTTCTTTGCTTGATTAAACAAAAAGAAGTAGAGGCTGACAGGAAGCCCTTTATGGTATTTTTCCAAACATCTTGGGGGAATTAGAGACACAAGTTTTTCAGGGATGTTTAAAATACATTACTAGATCAATTGATATAAAGTCAGATAGACAGGGGTCAGGCACACCTCAGGTCTGGTCTAGCTCACCCTATAATCCTGGACATGTCACCTGAAAGTGGGAAGAGCACATTTTCAAGAATAATCTGCTGTGACATTTCTATCTGAGTGACCAGAATTGCAGAGAATAGTTTACATTTTTAACCCAACACAGGTTTATGTAGCACTACAGTGACTGTTTTGTTCTCTGTTTTTCTTTTTTAATTTCTAATGATTTCCTAATAAAGTATTTCTTACTATGTTGTCTCTTTTCCACTTATCCATGCAAGAATTTTTACCATAAGATAACAGGTAATTTAGACTCAAATTGTGCATATGTTACCTTTTTTTTCCCTCCATTTATGTTGCTTTGCATTTAGTGACATTGAACTTGACTCTCAGTTTTTCTGAGATCTTTCTGCAACCTTTGCAATTAATTTCACTTTTGACTACAGTGAGTAATAATTTTGTAATCAGCAAACTTTTCCACATCACCTTTCCACATAGTCTCTCTTCTGATGAGCATCACAAGTCCTGGTTCAAATCATTCGGACACATCAAGGGCAGTATCCTTCCACTGTGGGAAAACTCTCTCATTCCATCTTGTCTCTTTATCCAGGAGTAGATTTCTCTCTTTATCCAGGAGTATGCCAGAAGGCTTTTCAAATCCCAACCCACTCTTCCAATTGCATCAAAGTTATCTTCATGCTTATTGTTTAACAAACATTAAAAGTTTTGTGAACCACAATTTCCCTCTACAAAATCCCTGTTTTCTATCCTATTGCTCCATGCACATTTACGTCTCTGTGAGAACTATGAAGAGGTTCTAGCAATTTGCAGACTACGGAAGTCAAAGGTACAGACCTATAATTTCACATGTCTTCCTGAATAAATCTGTAGCTTTTGTCAAATTCAATTCTTTTACTAATGGTGATGTTAGTAATAAATTATATACTACAGTTAACAATTACACAATTTACTACTTGAGCTCCTTCAGAGCTTCTGAATGAATAACATATGGTACTGGAGATATTTTACTCTTTATTTTACTAATTTATTCTAAAACATCCTCCACTGACACTTCAGTCTGAGACTGTTTCAATGACTCACTTGTCATAGGAAAAGCTCCTTCTGATTTCCACACTGATGTAAAATATTCAGTCAGCTTTTCTGCTGCTGCCACATCTTCTCTTGTTCTTGTTCATCTCAATCATCTCTCAACAGGACAGGGAGAAAAAATATGTTTGAAAAATTTGTGGGTCAATATAAGACAGGGAGACCACCCACTGATTGTCATCAAGAGCAAAATACCATTTACTTTGGGGAAGTAAATTTAATTTATTTATCCAACAGAGTGGGACCATGAGAAATAAGAACAAATATAAAACTGTATTCCACCTACACTCCCATTTCTTCCCAGGCTCATGTTCACTGTTGACTCTTCTACCTTCATGCTGAGCAGTACTGTGGGACTGGGAAATGGGACTCATGTTGGTCCTTATGGTCTTCCTCTGCTCCACAGTGGGGTCCTTCACTCTGGAGACAGTCCTACATGAACTATTCCACCATTGGTCCCTTCCACAGGGTGAAGTTCTTCAGGAACAGACTCCTTCAGCCTGGATCTCTCTCTGGGCACAGGTTCTGCCAGGACCCTGCTCCAGCAACGGCTTCCCTTGGGGTCACAGCCTCCTTTGGGCATCCCACTGCTGTGGCTGGGATTCTCCAGGGACTGCTGGAGCTATTTGGTCATTTGCTCCCCCATGGCCCTCCATGGGCTGCAGGGGCACAGCTGCCTCACCAAGGGCTGCACCAGGAGCTGCAAGGGAATCTCAGCTCTGCAGCTCTGGAGCACCTCCTGGCCCTCCTCCTGCACTGACCTTGGGCCTGCAGGGCTGTTCCTGAGACATATTCTCACTCCTCTCACACCTGCAATGAAGTTTCTTTGCCTTGTCTCAAATATGTTATCCCAGGGGTGTTACCAGCTTTGTCAATGGCCTCAGCCTTGACCAGCAGTGGGCCCTTTCTGGAGGTGCCTGTAATCAGCTGTATCAGAAACAGGGACAACCCCAGTCTTCTTTTCTCACAGAGGCCACCTTTGTAGCCCTTTTGCTACCAAACTCTTCCCTTATAAACCAAATAATATATACATGGTTTGATACTAGTTTTTCTTGTCTATAAGTTTATTCTTTTCATCATCCTTTTTTAATTTTACTTAAAAAAAAGACCTTATGCTTTTTTTTCTGCCTCATCTGGATACAAATTCTAGTTTTAAAGGACACTTTATTCATTTGTGACATGCTCTAAATTGACTGTTATAATTCAGAAATAGGATCTTATGATGAATAGCTACATGAAAATGTCAACTCAGTGTTCAGAAATGGTAAAAAATAAGTTGAATATGAAGAACTACAAAAAAAAAGGAGTAGAAAAGAAAACAGAAAACATAATCATATTGGTAGAAAAAGCTCTTATCCCAAAATCTAAAATAGAATGTAACAGAACTGGAAGAGGTTCACAGAAAGCCACCAAGAATAATCAAAAATATAAAATGGCACTCAAGGGAATTCATAAATAGCCCAGGACTATTCAGTCTGAAAAGTGACAATTTAGGGAAGGCTTTGACAGAAATCTGTCCTATCATAAGGGAAAAGGACTAGATAAAAAGAGACAGATGGTTCATTTTCTCTTCTAGAGTGAGAATGAGAGTATCATATGCTGTTAGCAGGTGGTAGGTTCAAAGCAGAAAAAAAAAGGAACATAGTAGTCTACATAATATGTAGGTAGGTAACTCTCTTTCCCCAGGTCATTTTTCTTTCAGTATTCTTTGTACAAAAAGACACTGCAAGTAGTATATGGACCACTTACAATCACAAAATGATTTAATGGCTGGCTAGAGCACCCAGTGGGTGCAAAAGTTACATTCCTGTGCCTGCATGCCTTGTGACGGTGGGAAATATCAGTCAGCCCTGTTGTGGCTCTGGCATGGGCTGGTCTTTGGTGCTTTCAAAAAGCACATTCTATGCTTTTTCCAAAGACATGAGTACTTTCATGTTAGTATTTTTCTCTTGAATTTCTAAGTTGCTAATTGTTTACACTCACTTCAGTTTGTGTATTTTCATTTCCTTACGCTGTAAAGTGTTAGCTTACTTCTCCCCTGACATCTGAAAAACAGGTTAGTCTAAAACCAGGTCAAACCTCAGTGTTAAGTTGGGGGCAGCTGCATCTTCATGGCATACACTTTGAAAGGATTTTGTTCAGGATATTTTGGATGCTAAGTGTTTGCATGCATCAAAAAATAAAGTGGACAAAAATATCACTTTAAGATCTTAGATAGAAATTCCAGAGACCTGCTTCTATTAAAGGTCCGTTTCTTTTCCAAGAATCTCCTGAGTAGTAAATCTGTGGACTTCAGAGAGCATTCACAGCATGTATCATTTTGATCTTCCTTAGAATTCTGTGTGTCATCAGTGATGGAAGTGGGACACAGGGCTTGGCCAGCCTTTGGTCTGGCTCAGCACCAGCTGCTCTTCTGCTCTGAAAACCTTTGCTCATCCATGACTGTGTGGTCTGGATTTACTCCTTTGATATTTTTAATACCTTTTTGCCAGAGGTTGCATGTTTCTTCTGGCAAAATGTTTTTAAGCAGTGTCATACCTATATACATGTATTTTCATTTTAGTTCCTCTTAATTTGCTTTTTATCATTATTTCTTGGAGGGTTTTTTTTCAGAAGTTTCTTCTATTCATATAAAAGAGAATGTAGCAAAGAGAGATGAAAACTTTTCCATCAGATTTTGAATGAGTGAAGTTTGAGACAAAATAGAGTGTAGATTTGACTACTTCATTTATACTACAGCTACTTCATATTCTCCTCTTGGATATTTCAAAAGGCAGTCATTTTGGTACCTCACTATTTAACTGTTTATTGTAACTCATTATTACAATTTCCCAGATAAAGTGTATTAATTAAAGCATCAAATTATGCTTCTCTTTTAATTCCTTGTAGTGACCTTGATGTTAGCTCTTCTGAGGCATCACATGATGATATGAAGCAAACCAAATCATATATTCTTTAATCTAAGCATGAGATTTTTGTTTCCATAAATTGTGATAATTGTTATGATTAATTCATTTACTACACTTCAGTTATCTTTAAACTCTTGGATTTTTCTCTAGCAGACTGATCTACTTTGTCAGTGCTATATGTAATCTTCTTGTTTCTGAAGGCACATAAATGATTTGTTGCTCCATTGAATTTTTTCTATTCTTGTTATGTCCAGATCTTCATTTTCAACCAGTCTCTTCAGTTCATTCATCTTATTTTATTGTTTTTCAGTATTTATGGAATTTTATTATAAGAAAAACAAATTTTCCTTTGATCTAGTTGTCTATTTTTAGATCCATATTTTTGTGGAGAAAGGATTCTTTGATGTCTCCTATCTGAGGTTTATTGAATTATTTCAGCCTCCTTTTTAAGGAGGCTGAAAATTTTGCTTTTAGAGGATGAATAATCTCAGACAGTTTTCTTTAATTCCCTTGTTAAATTCTCCCTAATAGTTATAAAAACAAAACCAAATCAACATCTTCAACTATTTTATATTTTGAAATCAAATATCAGTGGGTATTCTGTATTGGCCTAGACAGAAATGATCCTATTTTTATAGGACTGATATATTTCAAAGGTTTCTGAAAATTCCCTCACTGCCTCACATTACTAGTGCCACTGTGTTTTAACACTGTTCCTTGTCAGCTTGTTTACCAAATCCTGGAAGCCTTTCAGAGAGTACTACTGTCAAGACTTTATGTCAATATTGAAAGATGAAATTTTGCATCCCTGCTAGTCATGGGTGTTTAATTGACAATGTAAAACAAGTACAAACCTGGTGAAGTTCCTTGCTTTCATATACAACAGAGAGGCTATGGGCATTTAGTGATGACTGTGCTCAAGTGTGGAAAGGAATCTGAACTACATATTCAAGAACTTCTAAAGAAGACTGCTCCTGATCTTCTTTCCCTAGTTTTTTCCATAAAATCCCTCCTGAGGTCACTAAATTAGGGGTAGGAGGACACAGTCAGGTCTGACTAAAACCTGCATGCCTCTTGTGGGGAAATAGTGACGTCTCTCCCAACCAGTTCCAAATTTTCATATTGGGCATGACATTCTATGGTATGGAATAAGAGTTTGGCCAATTTGGGTGAACTATTCTGGCTGTGCCTCCTCCAGATTCTTGTGCCCCTCATCCCTGACAGAGCTTGAGACACTGAAAAGTCCTTGGCTTAGGATAAGAACAGATCAGCAACAACCAAAACACTGGTGTGCTTTCAACATTATTCTCCCACTGAGTCCAAAACACAGTGCTGTGCCAGATGCTAAGAGGGAAATTAATTCTATCCCAGCCAAAACCAGGACACCCTCTCAGCATGGTGTTAAGAAAGCATAAACACCTCCAAGGACCCTGAGGGCTAGGCATGAGATAATCTCCTGCTTAGTCTAGAATGAAGTGAACTTGGCCTCAGTTTAACCACAAAGCACAGGCTAGAGGAAACAATTGTGTTACTGACATTTGTCTGCATTGTTAGAAATCTCACTAATCATGTTGATGTGGTATTTTTTGTGCCAAAAGGGAGCATTGCTGGCAGAAAAAGTAGCCTCAACTAAGCAAATGGAAGGTAAATGCTCAAAAACCCCCCCAAAACCCATCACCAGAAAGCTCCAACTGGGTAAATCCATTCTTCTTATTAACTGAGCATTTTCATAATCATGCTTCATTATTCTTCATGTTTGGTAATGAATTTTATGGTATTGTCAAAGTGATACTGATCACTCCCTTGAAATGTTTTTAATTTAAAAATGTGCTGTGCTGTTCTATGAGAACATTGCTTCAGTGTCTAAGGCAACTGTCTTTTATTATAGGTCAGCTGGTGTGAATCCCATCACTGGTAATGGAGAGAACTACATTAAGATGAAGGTGATTGTGTGAAATCATTACTATTTATTAGAATAAAAATCATTCATTTTCCAAAGTTTGCACTAGATGAATATGCATGTGCATCTAGTAGAAATCATGACAGCTCAAATAATTTAAAGTGATTATACTTTTCCCTAGCAATTTTTTGTTAAACAAATAGAAATTGAACTTGAGACAAAATGTACTTGAGAGATTTTATATCTTAAAGTCAGTCTTTGTATTTTTCTTTTTTTTTTTAGTTTCAATGTCAGTGCTCTTAGTTTAGAAATTACATTTACATGTTAAAAATTCATAGCTAATGTGAATCCTGATTACATATTATTCTTAATCAGAAGGTAATGAAAATTATTCTTGATATAAATGACAACAACAAACATAGGTAGTTATAGCATTACTCAAAAATTGTAATTGTGACCCATGGGAACATTTAGTCTGTTACTAAACCACAAGTTTTAGGTTGTGTCAAAGACACCAACATGTCGAAATATGTTTTTATGCTGAACTGAAAAAAATTAAAAATAACCATTTCTCTCATAAGTTTTATAAAAAGTAGTTTATTTCATTTAATCAGAAAATCTTATTCTAGAAATACATATATGTTAAAAAGAGAATAAATAGAGGATGTTCTAGTTTTGTCTCCTTTGTTGATTGGTTTTTTAGTTGATTCTTACAAATAAATATATCATATCTTTTTCAGAAATGAGCAATTTACTGCTGAGTAGAATAAAAAAGAAATATGGAAGCTAAAGCATATTCAGTAATGGATGTCATGGGTTAAGGCTGGCCAGACATCCACCAAAGCCACTCTCACTCTCTGCAAAATGGACAGAGGAGAGAAAATTTAGCAAAGGGTTCATGAGTTGAGACAAGGATTGGGAGAGAGAGACCACTCATGAAATGCCATCACAGGCAAAGCAGGTTCAGCTTAATGATATGAAGTGAATTTATTACTAACAAAATCAGAGCAAGAAAACGAGAAGTAAAATCAGCCCTTAAAACACTTCCCCCTACCCTTTCCCCCTTCCCAGCTCTACTTCCTCATCCAGTAGTTCAAGGAGACAGGGAAAGGGGTTTAGAGTCAGATCATCACCTGAGGTTTTCTTCTGCTGCTCAGGGAGAAGAGTCCTTCCTCTGCTGCACCATGGGGTCCCTCCCCACAGGACATAGTTTCTCCAATGTGTCTCTGTCTCATGAGCAACAGCTCCCTGCAATCTGCTACAGTGTGTGACACTCCTCTGTGGGGTTCAGTCCTTCAAGGTCCTTCAGCCTGCTCCAACATTGGCCTCTCTCTTCATGGGTCTCCCTTGGGGTCACAGCCTCCTCTCAGGCATCCACCCACTTCAGCATGGACTCCTCTGTGCAGATGGATCTCTGCATCCCCGTGGATCTCCAAGAGCTACAGGGGCATAGCTGCTTCACCATGGTCCAGGTGCTGGAGATGAATCTCAGCTCTGGTGCCTGGAACACCTTGTCACCCTCCGTCTTCACTGACCTTAGTGCCTACAGACTTGTTCTTCTCACATGCTCTCACTCTGGTCTTCTCTGACCTTTTTCTTTCTTTTTTTCTTGAATATGTTATCACAGAGGTGTTACCACTCTTTCTAATTGGCCCAGCCTTGGCCAGTGTCACAGCGCCCATCTTTGGAGCCAACAAGGATTGGCTCTGCTAGACATGGAGAAAGCTTCCAGCAGCTTCTATCAGAACCCACCCCTGTAGTGACCCCCCACTTCCAAACTCAGCCCATGCAAACCCAATGCAGTGTCACTTCAAACTCTTACGGGTTCCAGCCTTTCACCATATCAAGTTGTAGGTCCATCATCTCTTTGGGCTATTGAGTGCTCTGAAATACCAGCTACTGCACTCTCCTACTGAGCTCACAAATATCAGATTTACTGTCTTAGGTTTTGTTTTTTGGGGTAGAGGGTGGGGTTGAGGCGCAGAATTTCTTTTAGCACAGATAATTGAAACAAAAAACTTATTTTCTGGCTATTTTTGGTCTTTTGTTATTTGAGAGCATTTTGTCCAAAAAAATTTTTTTTCCTATGGACTTATGTGAAAAAATTCACCCTAACCAATGACTACACATAGGTTAACCTAATGACTACATATATATTAAGCTTAACCTAATGACTATATATATATTAAGCTAGTTGTACAAGATCTCTTTACAGTGGATGAATGGTTTAGGTGCTTACAGAAAGGGGCCAAACTCCCTAAGGATGACGTTTACTATAAATGCAAATGATCCAGTACAAGTAAGGTAGTATTGAGGTTTCCATTATGTGGAATATTGAAGTTTTGAATGAAAATGGTAATTTACAATGTTGTCCTATATTTTCACTGCAATACTACTATACTGCACTATTATTATCACTGCAAATTTATTTACCTGCTATAAATCAGTTACTCAGAAAAGGGGAAAAAAAGAAAAAAATATTGACATGTGGTATATTCCATAAATTATACCAAAGACAATCATGAAAATGGAAACAAATTTCAAAGGTGATTTTTTTAGTGAATTTTGTGGTCCTCATGCTTAATTACTTTTTTTTTTTTGCATATATTTATCCTGAGCTTGAATTTATTGTCTTACAGAAAAGATTTTTTTATCTACCATATTTTTATATTGGAAAGTGATAATTGACTTATATATATTATAGATAATTTTGGTTTATGCTTCATTTGGAAAATCTGTCACATTCTGAGGTTCACAGAGGGTCATTCTAAAAAGGCAGACTTTCTACATAATTTTACTGTCCTGAAAAATGTTATGTAGTTATCATACTTAGTAGATCAGATGGTTTGTATCAGTACTGCTGAACTGCAACACCAGAAATAACTTGTTCTTTTGAGAAAGCATGTCATGTGTCATATTTTCATATGGTGTTTGTAAGAAAATGAACATTCATTATTGTCAAACGATATTTTAAAATCATGCCTCTTGAGAAAGTGATTAAGAAGTTTAGCATAAGATCTGTTACTAATACACCAAAACCACAAATGAAATTGTGCATATAAAAGCTAATTCTCCTTTTTTTTCTGAACGGATAAAACAAATTATCACTCTGAGTTTTATGGCATATTATGAAATTGACACAGGCTGCATGTAAAGTGGAAGTTTGAAACCTTGAAAAATTTCAGCGTTGAAACCAATCTGTTACAGGCACTGTATGACAAATATAAGATTTTTTTATGTTTTCGACTCTGAAATAATAAAAACAAAGCTCTGTGAACTGGAGAAAACAAGGCCAGACTTCCCATAAGTAGACCTATGGAGATATTTTTCTTGTCAGTGTGAACCTCTGCATGCATTTAGGGCAGAGTACTGTTGGGGGGGAGGTTTATAAATATCACTGTTGGGTTTGATGTCTCTCGTTTGGAGTCAGCAGATTAAGAACAATACCAGTTTCAGGTTTGCTACTAAATTTCCTATATCAAAACTAAAATGAAGGCTTAGCTCCTTCAGTGTCCTGCCAGAAAACAAACTGTTCTTTTAGCCAGGTTCAATGTAACTGCATGTTCTCTATAGGAAGTTTTATTGAGCTGAAGCAATTCTTATGCTAACTGTAGGCAAAATAGAGCAGAAAATCAAAGAGATATATTATATTTTGGAATTCAAATAACTTGTATCAGGAAAAAATTCTGTTTGTTGATGTTACTGTTGGAAATACACTCTTGTTTTTTTAAAACCTAGGTCCCGTAGGGTCCCTCATGTTTTACGTATAAAGGAAGAAATATCCAAGTGAAAGCTTGTTTCTCCACTATATCACTGCATGAAATAGCATAAATAAATTCAGAAGTGAGAGGAAAAACTTTTTACCAACAAAGTGAATGGATGACAGAATAAATGGCAATTGAATTAAATCATTCCTTCTGCATTTGTCAGTGGTCCAAACAATAAAATGTGGACATGAGTAGAGTGCATGTACAAAGTATATACAAGACTTAGTTTAATTATTTTCTGGAATTGATATTCCTAAGACTTTGGAGGCTCTGACTAAAGGCTTCACCTCACAGCAATCATGAAAACTCCAGCAGCACTGAAAGGAACAGCTTATATAGCTAATTTCTAGTTGTGAGGCTGCTGCCCAGCAGAGCTGAATTTACTCTGTTACTCTCCAGGTCCACTTTAGATCTGTGAGTGTGAATGCTGGGGTCTGAGCACAGCCAAACAAAACAATGGTTGTATCTCAGTAAATCAGTGTAAGATAAATAACAGGTCTCAAAACCTGAATAACAGATAAATAACAGAAGTAGGTCAATGAAAACATAAATGAAGTATGCAGAAGTATCAGCAAATATCACACAGTTTTGAAGTAAGATTTTATATGTGGGCTTTGTCTTTTTTCAATGATGTTAAACCCCATGGCTTAGTCACGTGTCACTCAATCCCTCTGCCATGTCTACCCTCCCTTCAGACTGGTCCAAACACGCACTCCAACTCACTGGATTTATTGTCAGCATCTTCATTGCAACTGATGCTTTGTCTCGTCTGCCTTAGGAATCTCAGCCATCCTATACTCCACTTGGTATTCAAAGATACCTTGCAGAGGGGTATTGGCCCAGTTAACATCTGTCCTAAGGTGTTGATCTCTGTCCTCTTTCTTTGTCCAGAGCTGAGGAGCTCCAGAAGAAGAGGTATGGCAGTGAGTTACCTGATAGAACCTGCTCTCCTTCCTAAGAGCCCCTCAGGTGTGAACAGGCTTACACATTGTGCCTTGGCTAACTGGGTATAGGTCTTTAAGCTGGACTTTCCTGCCGTAATGAGTTGGGATCTTCAAACAACCACAGATGTATTCTGTGATCCTGAGTCAGCTACTAAGTTTAAATTTATTTATCTCCTGTGCTTGCTTGTGTCTGTTGAAGCTATAACATTTTCAAAGTACCTCACCTCTGCGTTACTGTCCAGTATGCAGCACTACGGGGTCCAGGTCCCTGGTGGAACCTTTATATAATATTTGGTTACAGATAATGAATAGAACATATTTGCCATGTAAAGGTAATGAATGTGGAATACTGAGGGAGGAAGACAGGCCCTTATTCTTCTTTAATGCTTATTATACAGATTGAGAAGAAACTAAACATCTTTTGTGTGGGATTGGAAAATAGCATTTTTATCCTCAAACAACAGCAGCACCACAATCTGCTGTTTACCCAGTAAAGCAGAAGTCCATTCATTTTGTGCCTGGTTATGTGTGCTCCTCTAAATTTCTTCACAACAGATTTTTCTCCCTTGGACTTTTGCTTGTATGATCTCTGGACAGAGGATGAATGTAACTTTTTCTAGGTGGTTTCGGGGAACCTTATAAACATATAAAATAATGCTGGAACATTCATAACACTGTTTTTGTGACACCATAAATGAAGGACATGTGGCTATAAAGCTGTCATTCAGTCATGCTGTTGAGTGCATGTTTATACAAGAGACAAAATTGCTTGAACAGGTACCTAATTTGTTGTGCAGACTCTGTTTCTCATCTCCACCCTCACCACTACACTGAGCAAGTGACTGCCATTCGTGTAAGTCTTTACATACTTTTTTAATATATCATTTACAATGAGAAGAAAATGAAGCACAACTGAATAGCAGAATCTGATGCAGCTCTGACTAGTGATGGGTATTTGTAGGAAAGTCCCTCTTTCCTACAGTCCCTTGTTTCTTCCCTCTCTTGTGCCTAACGGAAAAGGAAGATTGAGGCAAGAAGATCCTGGTGTACTGGGAAATGCTGCCAGGAGACCAAAAAGACTGAAAATTCAAAGTTATTCAGATGTAGACTTCCTGTGGAGTTTGACGGTAGACTAAACAACTTTGAGATTAACTGCCTCTATCAAATCCATGTCAAACCAAGCTGAGGTAGCCCAATTACTAAACCATTTTTCTTTCTGGCTTTCTGTATTTCTGTGGTTCCAAATAAAGGACAGACATTTTTACCAGAACTCATCAATGTGAATTGTTTTTTGTTTGGAGGAATCCTGGGAATTAGAGGATGTGACATGTAACTGGGAACACATGAAGGCACACAGTCATAGGTCCAGGAGGCCACTGTAGTCCCAAAAATGCATTTTAGTAGAGATAATTCCTAGGCAACCCCAGGTTTCATGTCTTATCCTTGATTTCTTGCATGAGAAGCCCTGCATAACACTTCACAAGGGAATACTGACTATGGCAATGGCATGCTTGTAGAATATGTACACTCAGACATGCTTTGTCATAACAAAAGCACTCATGCAGTGGAGAGGAGAATGTCTCTCATAGAGCAACTGTGAAGGAAAAAAAATAAGAAAAACAAGAGCAGGTCCAGAAATTACTCTAAAGAAACAGTTTAATCAGTGGTGAAAGTTGTCTCCCTGCATAAGTGCAGAACTATGTGATGTTCTCAATTTACTGCACAAGGGCAGCCTGACTTGAAACTGTTAAAAAATTAATAACAGCAAACAGATATCTAAGACAAATTCCTGAATCATATGAAGTAGCCTCACTCTGTTGATTTGAGTGGAGTTACTTCAGTCTTCACTGGCAAAAAGTTTTAAAAACAATCTACATAATTTAGCAAAGAAGCCAAGTGGGATTTACATTTTATTAATTCTTTCACAAAGTCTGTTGATCCCTAAACAAAACATGGTGGCTGTGATTTAGGTTATAAACAGCTTCATAAAGACATTGTCCTGCCCCAAAGATATATCATCTAATAAATGAAATGGGCAAAATATGTGGAAGAAGATATTGGATGATAGATAAAATGTGTAAGAGCATTAATGTATGCTCTTTTAGTTTGTTCATACACATTTATAATTGTTAGTGACGTGTGCCATTTAGGAATGGACTAGGACAATACGGCTTATGATAAATTGGTAACTCAATTGAAATTAATAAAGGCTTACATCCATTAATTTGGTTGTTTATATTTCTTGTGAAAGCACTGGAAGATATTTTTCCCTCTCCTTATAGAAGATGTCCAGTCACCTGATTTTCCAGTGTCATAAATCACCTTTGAATTATTCTCTTAACATCAGTAGATACTTTATCAAAGTATTTTGTTTCACTCATGTAGTAAGCTGTGGTCCTTCTGTGCAGTGATTTTCTTTAACTGCCCAGGGAGTACTGATCTCCCTAGCACCCACCACCTCACAGTATCATCCCTTTCACAAAAGACTGTATCAGAGAAACAGAAAGTCAGGTGTTGGTCTTTCTAAAGCAAAACATATTGATTGGACAAGCATAAGAGAAAATAAATGAATAATTCCTGAGGTATTATATGCTTTCAATAATATTGTATCAAAATAAAAATTTGGCCCTTTATGTAGTATTTTAAAATATCTATGCAACTCATTGTGACTATTTGAGTATATAATTCAAAACTTAATGACAGTGACTGGTTAATAGCCAGCCATACATAGTTTAAGTAAATTAAATGGAGGAATAAATAAACAAAGCTTATTAGTAAAATCCAGCATGCATGGATGAATGAATACATTTTTGGTTGTTCTATTAGAAAAAATGACGATTGCTGGATTATAGAACAGTGACTTTCAAATTCATTAAATAAGGAAGAAAAACAAACAAAAAAAAAGCCTACAATTCTTGACATTAGGAGCATGCACCATATCCAGCGCTTAAATTATGTATTTATATACACACTTCAGATTGTTCTGATCTTTAAAAATTTTAATTTAGCTGAAAAATGTAGAGTTGAGTTTTATGTATTCTTTGTTTTACTAGGATATATTTTAAGAATCTCTCTCATACAAACTTTGTCTCTCTGTCTCTGTCATGAGAGTAAAGATAAGTCAGGAACAACACACAAAATTATGAGTTCCAGGTATGCTGATTCTTGCTTGCTTTCCAATCTGCTACATGGTCTTTAGTTATTATTGTATTAAAAGTTTTACGTTGAAATGCCATTGTGTTAACTGATTTAGAAACATGGGTGCATAAAATGTAGATTAGTGAAAACAGAGGTTCCTCCTCCTCTCCTTAGCCTAAGGAGAAGTAATACAAACTGAATTAACTCTGGTCTTGGACTAATGGTTGCAACAAAATATAAAATTAATTGGCATTAAGCACTTCCATTTCAGCAATGACAAGGTTTTATTAATTTGGTAGCAAGAAGTCTAGAAACTGGAAATTATGTTTTGAATGTTTATATATGCACATGTGATTGCATTTAACATGGTTAATTATCTGTAGAATGGAAATTGTACTTTTGTTAAATACTTTCCACTTGAAAGACTTCTTAACCCATACCATAAGCTGAATAGCTGGATGCTTTAGGGTTACCTGAAGATTAATAAGAAGCTATAGCTAATCACTGAAAGCCCAAAGCTAAAATTCCTTTGAAGTGAGGCATGTTTATGATTTTTCCCTTTTACTTTTAAATAATAGCAACATAATCTTTAATTTGAAATGTAATATTTATTGACATTGTAGTGTTTTCCTCAGGTATCCACCTGAACATGCAATAGATTTTGTGTTCCAGGCAAGCTGAAGCAGAAAAAATCTAAAAAAATATTAAAGATAACAGTATTAACATTTAAGATACAAAAGTGTTAGTATTGTAAATTGTCACATTGCTGCTGGCACATACCAGTGTGTGGCTATGAGTATCATGAAAGAAAACTATGCAGACACTTGAATATCTTATATTGAAAAATATAATTAATAAAGTTTTTAATTTAAGGATATCAGCTGTGAAATATTACAATAAAGGTTTCCATATTAGATTTGTTTTATGGAAAAAAAATATTTATGTTGCTTCAGGGGACAGAGCATTCGTATGCAAGGCAACAAAAGGTTTGTATTGCCTTTCATTTATTCTGTTAAAACTAGAGCCACCTAGGTCCTCAGTATTTAGAAAGGTAGAAGTAAAATCTTAGATGTAGACAGTGAAGTATTTCAGACTTATCAGAATGCAGACCTCTGTCTTAAGTTTATGTGTCATAATTTGTGTAGGTAGCCTAGTACATTCATTGTATGTCCAGCTCATTAGCTCCATATACTTTGTTGTTTTGTTTTTTTTTTTTTTTTTTTCATTCAAGAGATAATCTTACAACTGTACACCAAAGTTAGTAGGTGTAGCACTCAAGAGTTTTATTTTCAGTCCTAAAATAATTTCTGCAACAAATAGTAAAACCTTAGTGTTGTGATGGAATCACCCTCCCTCTGTCCTATCTCTTTGGATTCAGATATTGCTCCTGTCTGCACGGACCACTCTTGGGTCCCTTGAGGGTAATGTTTTGTCAGAGTAACGACAAAAGTAGGGGCTGTAGGCATAGGTAGAGCAAGTGGTTTTATCTTGTGCTCAGCAGAAGGGTTACATAACAGAGCTGAATGTAAGATGGATTTAATTAGAAGCCGGGGGGGGGGGGGGGGGGGGTTGT
>VXBR01003723.1:310865-383278 GCA_013400215.1 Cisticola juncidis | reverse complement strand
AAAAAAAAAAAAAAAATTGTTGATAACTAGTATCTGTAGGGTACTAGTCATCAGCAACTGAAACTTTTAAAGTCAATATTATTGACTTATTGCAGTCAATACCAAATTTTCTGTTGTTTTTATAGAACTCCAAGATGGAAATTTACCTGAGAAAACTGCGTATCACCTCATCTTCAAGAATGTTAGAAATAATGATTAGCAGTCATTGCTTTCCAATGCATTGTCTCAATTTTTTATGCCTAATTATTTTTTATATGCATTTATTTTATTTCATAACAGCTCAGAGGTTTTTTTCTGTTTATGTTTTTTGTTGTTGTCATTTTTGTTTTGTGTTAATTTTTTTTTACTTCATTCATTAATAGACCCATTTTCTTCTTAATACCTCCATAAAAGTCTTTATTGTATTTGAAGGAAAGGACTGCCATAAAAAAGTAGGAAGACATGTGGGAGTATTACAGATGAGACAACAGAAATATCCTGTTCAGTGATTACAGGTTAGTTGTCAGATCCTCACACTATTATTTTTAATCTCTATCTGTCTCAAAACTCAGTGAGAAACATATATTTGTCAAATTTCAGCTCTATTTCTTTGTGGATAATCTCAAAAATAAAACATCTTTTTTACTGACAATAAACTCTGGAATCCTGTTGCACACAGAATTTTAAAAAGATTGCTGAAAATAATACAGTTTATAAAGCCAATACAAGGTTTGGTTCCTGTCTAAATGCAACAGTAAATCACTAAATAGTGATTTCTAAATAGTGAAACAAGAAGCATTTATCAGCATTTTTTTACAATTCAAATCTATCCACTATTATACAGTCCCACACTGTCAGTTAATTTATGGTCTGCTCAGTTAGCAAGTACTTGAAACCAAAACTGATCCTGTAGAATAGTATTTCTACAGGAAAGATATTATTATATAAAGAGAAGAATTTTCAGGTTGAGACTTATCACTATATAAAAATGTTGTTTTTCTCAGATTAAAATTATTTAATGAAAACCAGGAAATTGCTTTTTTAAATATTATTTTCTATCAGGGAAATATTATACTTATTAAGTCTAGATTGGACTTGACCTTTGCAATGTAGAGGGTTCTCTTCATAGACTCACAGGACAATTTACATGGCAGAATACCTTTAAGGTCATTGAATCCAACTGCTAACCCATAACCAAGTCCACCAGGTCCCCAGCTGCCACATCTACATGGCTTTTAAATACTTCCAGGGATGGTGACTCCACCACTTCCCAGGGCAGAGTGCTCCAGTGTTTGCCCCCTTTTCAGTGAAGAAATTTTTCTTCCTATCCAATATAAACCTTCCCTGAACCTTACATGTATATCAGATACCAGGTGAATGGTCAGAAAGGGAAGAAAGAGTTGAGTGGTGAGCCCCTTGCCTGGATGGTTTTTCTAAAAAATCTTGCATGTATGTTCATTCCAATCTTTGTGAGTCAGAGATCACTTTCCTCTGATCTGCTTTAGCTAACTTACAGCAGACATTCCTTTTTCATAAGCTTAGATTTATTTTTGATTTCTCTTTTGTCTCTGTAGAGACACCACTTACTGCCTTGGGTTTACAGTGTCTCTTTGACAAATTGCCTGCAAGTTGGAAAGTGAAGTGCTGAGCCTAAAATCACCTTGTGAATCTAACACAAACAGGTTTGCCACTTTTGCCTAGGATGAATCCTGAGAGTGCCAGTGGATATGAGACTCTCGTTTTATTGTCTGTTGTCTGTCAAATGCATTCTGGCAATAAGAGGCTTTGAGAGTGCTCTTGTGGCTCAGGAAGGAAGCACTCTGCAAACCTTTGAGGACTTTGTCTTATTTATGAGGTGTCACTGCTTGGCAATAGATGAGCCTTAAAAGGTCTTGCCAAGCTCTTGGGATACCTATTGCTTGACATCCCTCCTCAAATAATTACGAAAAGTAGAAAAAAACATTAAAGTAAAACTGAAACTGATTTTACGAACTGAAATGTAAACTTCATGAAGTGGTTTACTAGGAAAAATAAGCAGTTAAATAATAGCATATTCTTAATTAGCTTAGTCCGATTTAAATTTAAGTCTGTTTTTACATCTCTGTCAGAGTGAAGGCTCTGAAGCCTGGGTAATTCTTCAAGTGATTTTCACAGATCACAGCTGTGATCCTGTCCTTTAGAAAGTCCAATCCTTAGGCTTTGCTTTCCCCAAATAGGATCATAACTTGTAGCAAACCTCCCAATCTTTTTCAACTAAAAGTAAATTCATCTCTATCCACTTCCTATAAATCCTATATCCTTACAACTGAGTCAACCAGAACATCATTTCTGTGCTAGCAGAATCCTGCCTGTCACTGGATTTATCTTCATTAGAAAAAGATTTCCTTGTCTGTGCCCATGGGATCTGCCAGCTGGATGGGCTCAATTACATTTGGTATCTACTCGACTACAAGCAGATCCAACCTTCAAGAGCAGAAAAATGGGGTTTGGGCCTGGATATGGAAAGATCATTTATTATCTTAAATGAAACTCATGCTCCTGAATGGTTTGAAGTTGTTAATTGATGACTTAAGTTTGTGACATGTGGTAGAGGGTACAATGGCAAAACCAATTTGTAGTGAATAGAATAGATGTGAGGAAAGTGTAATGAAACCAAAATGCAGAGTAACTCTAGATTTCAGTCCAGATATCCTTAGTTATTTCAAAATTATTTATGTAGACCAAGATAAATTCATGTATTTATTCAAGAATAATGAGATATTTCCAAAGGGGATTTCATTAAATCCTTTAGCAGACATCAAGCTGAACAGAATGGCCCTTCTCTTGATGAACCATTTACTAAGTAAAGTTGGTAAACTATCTAAAGTTCAGTGAGGGGAATGCCAAATCCTGCTCCCACAGAGGATTGATTCCAGGCAACAGTACACACTGAGATTCATGAGTGTGATTCTGTGAAACTGTTTTATTACATTAACAAATCAGTTGACCTGTTCATCATAAAATAGAGATGAGTTCATCAGATCATTCTTAATCATTAAGGAAGGCCAGGCACAAGAGCTATTAAGCTTATTTAGGAGTCACAACATGTTTGAAATATATATATTGGTGGAATTGATGGAGAGTAATATTCCAGAAGGTACCAAATGTGAAATAAATAATATCCAGAAGTTAGACTGGGGGTTTTAATTGTTATTATTTTCTTTTATTACTTTAATTTTTTATAATACTCTGTCAAATGGTGCAGCCTGCAGGCCTTCTTTCCCCTCCATGTTTCCTTTAAAACCATTATCTAGGTACTACTAGTTGATGAATAAAAGATTATAAAACTTGCCTGCACCAAAAGGAAGTTACAAAGTGTAAAAAAACCTGATCAGTTTACATTCCTCCTTTTTCCTGCCTTTATAGCATTTTGCAGTCATTATAGTGTTCTTGCTATCCCTGAGATAAGGCAGGGCAAACACTCTGTGATTTAGTCTGTGGGGTAGATGTGATTCAGTTGAGCAAAGTCTGTCCTGAAAGAGGGTTGTGTCTAGCTGAAATATCGTGAGAGAATGTTGAACAAACCTTAATCACTTTTCTAGCACTGCTCTATCCAACAAGCTTCACAGTAAAAACAAAAAAGGTATTAGTATGGCTCAAAGAATTTACAATCTGGTATTTCACATGATAAGAAAAATGGTAGGACTAAAATCTATAAAAATAAAGAGAACATGTCTCTCACACCCCATAGCTGTGTGAACTCCATCACAGCTGAGCTCCAAGGATATAATGAGCAGAGATATTGGCATAAATAAACCAAATTTTGTGTAGCCTGTAGGCATGACTGGCTGTAAGACAGAATTTCTACAAAATACTGAGTTGTCTTGTAGAGAAGTGCAGCATCCCTGGATTTGTGCTTTTGGCTAGTTTTCAAAACAGTGATTCTTTCTGAGGAAGTGTCATTTCAGAGAATCTACTGCAGAATTTTATGCTCAGCTTGAGTCATTAGCTATCTACTCTGTATTGCCCCTCACTCAAAGCATTAGATTAAACTTTTTCTTGAACCTCGATAGATAGCCAAAAGGCTTTGGATGATCTGAATTAGAATTCAACACCTTTCATACACCATTGTGTCATCAAATGCATTTCTTAAAAAAGGGAAAACCATGCAGACCTTGTTTTAAAAAAATAGAACAAGATGAATAGGACAAATCCACTGGTGAAAAGTCAACACAATAAGCCAAGATAAAAGGAGGAGACAGTAGTAACCATCTGTGTGGAAAATGGAGTGTTTGGTGATTAAAGGCCAGAGCATGCACACAGCAAGTACATACTATAGGGGTTTAGAGGGTAAAAAAAACTCATTAGTGGAATGAATTAAGAGGCCAAGGGAAAAAGCAAAATAGTAGTGATGACTGCAGGAATAAGGATTAGATTATTATTGTAGTTATGCTGTTGATTCTGTTATTTTATACCTGTACATTTGAAACAGAATTGACACATGCACTATTGTGTTATATGAGGTAAAAAAACCCCCAAACATTTCAACTGATAAGATGCTGAACCAGGACCTCAACCTTCTCTTATGCAGAGAACACAAAAGAAGGAAACAGAACTTCTCCAGATAAGCTTATTTTATATTTTGTGTTTTCATTTATAAAATATCTCAGAGAGATACTCTCAGAGGTCTGAGAAAATACTCAGATATCTTTTATTTATGCAAGGCTCAATACTGACTGAAGTTTTGAAAGATTTGTTTAGTTCCTACTAAAGTATTCAGCTATACCTCTAAGTGATTATACATTTACACTTTTCTTGTTTACCTGCTGCAGCAGGATGTGGGGCATATAATTATTTATGAAGAATTGCAGCAAGGCAGAAATTATTAACACTAATAATTGCACAAAAACAGTGCTATGAGTATGCCTGAAAACACAGATAAGTTATTTACAGGCACTCAGGAAAACTATCAAATACCTTTACCCTTGTTACCTCTATCATTTTTTCCAATGTAGTCATACAAGAATTGCAATATTTAAAAAAAAAAGACAGAAAAAATCTTGGACTTTATGATCTTGAAGCCTTCTACCGTAACATACTTATGACTCTTCCCATATATTCTAAGCATTTACTGATGTATTATATTAGTTCATTGTCTTTATTAAGAAATAGTCTTTTCAAGTAGCTATAAAAATTGCAGGTTAAATACAATTGTAGACAGAAAGCAAAAAAATTGGAAGACAGAAATAAATAATGAAGAATATGAGGGGTAACAAGGAGTTATTTAAGAATGCTTTGGTGAGTATCAGAAAAGCTACAGTCACTTTGGAGAAGGAAGGTCACACTGGTTAGAAATTGTGTAAAATAGAGAAGTTACATGCCACAAAACAACAAAAAAAGATATTAAATATTTCTTATATGACAGGAGTCATAAAAAAATTTATATCCATGCTATACAGGACTAACTTATGTTTATTAGAAGCAGTAGTAAAATGAGGATATACTTTCATTTAGATCCCAGTAGAACAAGGTATTATTAAAGGTAAAAAAAAAAAAAGTGGTCTTTAACGTGATATTCTATGTAGAATTATCAGTAAATGACTGGATGCTCAATAAACACATTGGTTCTATTTGAAGAACAAAAAAAAATCTGAATAATGTCATATAGAGAGAGGATGAAAGCAATGAAAGGGTTCTCATGTAATTTATGATTAATAATTTAAAGGATATAGCTAAAGATCTCTCTGAGCTGTTGATGTTGATTTTTCAATAAGCCCTGAAATGAGGTAAAAGCTCTAATTTTCTGAAAGAAGCAAATGCTTCACAATTTGTTTTAAAGAGACTAAATTGGTCAACTTTTCTCAGTTACAAGTTCATCATCATAATGCTAGTTCACAGAGAAACAGTGATAAATCTCATTTGTATCAAAAGATTAAGAATCAATATAATTAATCTGGAAAAAATGAGAGAAAAATCTTTGGAGAACTATACTTGGTAGATAGAGTAAGTACAATTCTTTTATTCTGTACAGATTCTCCAAGGCTTCTGACTTGATTCCGAAGAATATATTTATGGAGAAATTAGAATGATATAAGAATAACCTATACGAGTTCTGCAAAACAGAAACTAGCTAATCCTGGGCTTTTACTATAGGACTTACAACCTATCTGGCCATCTTTTTTTAGGATTCAGTTCCTAACATGTGCTTTGGACTGTTTTCAGAGACTTGTAAGAATGCAGTTATTCCTAGTAGCATTTGCAGTGAATCTCACCAGTCTAATTAGTGAACCTTATCTTTATTGCTATAAAATGGTAGAATAAAATAGCACAGTGGTTTTTTGTTTGCGTTGTTTGTTTGTTTTTAAATTTGGATTTTCACAACAGATTAAAAAAATCAGAATAAATGCAATACTTGCAGAAAAATGTATTTTTTCATCACTTTAGCAAAAGTTATTGTGAGATTATCAAAAGGTATCGATAGATAATGTTTGAGCTAATCAAGTTTTGATTGAAATACGAAGAAATTACATGTTCTTCAATTTGTTTGTAGAGTATCAATCAAAGAAAAGCTTTAAAAAGTCTTGCTATTGCAAACCTTCAAATTATTTTAGGAATATTTAAGCAAACAGGTTCTTTTCACATCAACCGAGTTATTGCCTATTATGTGACAGGAAGGCAACAAGCTCAAAACAACCCGACAAAAAAGTTATATTCACATGCTTTATTTTCTGAGATAGGTTTTATGTATCTGAACCCAAAATATTTTTTTTAATATAATGGAAATTCCTCATTTAGATGTAAATGTGTTTTCTTGAGCTCTAATGGAGCACTTAATCAAGTCTGTTTACTCAACTACAGAACATATATTCCTTATACCATCATGTAGTTTTGTACACAGAATTGCATGTATTCCACATTCACTGAATAGTTACTGATATAAACAAAGATATCGTGATAGGGTCTTTTTGGTTTTTTTGTGTTTTTTTTGTGGTTTTTTTGTGGTTTTGTTGGGGTTTTTGTGGTTTTGTTGGGTTTTGTTTGTTTGTTTTGTTTTGTTGGGTTTTGTGTGTGTTTTTGGTGGCTTTTTATTTGTTTGTTTTTGTACTAGAGGCAATTCAAATTCAAATGCCTAAGAATAGGAAGAGATTATTAAGTAGAGTTCATATATTAAAAAAGAGCATGTATGTCCTTCATTCTTCATATATAAATTTGAAATCAACCTCTCCATTTATATCACTATATTTGGATATTTGAAAATTTAGGTATCTTTTCATGTTTTTACAAAAAAATCACAAAATCATTAATGGCAATTTCAAGCTGAGAAGTTGGGTTGGTATGAAAAATGGAGAGTTAAGAATTTTTTTTTTTTCTGTAGATATAGTCCCTTCCTGAGTATTGCTATTATTTTAATGCCTTTCACCTCCTCTGATATTTCTTTTGAGTCATTCTACATGTGAGAAGATAAGATGCAAAGAAGGGCACAGCCAGGATGCTGACCCCAGCTGACCAAAGGAATATCCCAGACCATATGTCATCATGATCAGCATATAAATTTGGGGAAGAAGAGGGGATGTTCACAGTTCATTTGGGGATGGGTCTACCCAGTCAGCACTATGCATGATGCCCTGCTCCTGGGATGGCTGAATACTGGCCTGCCCATGGGAAGCAGTGAACAAATTCCTCTTTTTTTTTTTTTTTTGCTTGTGCATGTGGCTTTTGCTTTACCTCTCAGGCTGTCTTTTTCTAAGCCTATGATTTTTCTTACTTTCAGCCTTCTGATCCTGTTCCCATGCCACTGTGGGGAGGAGTGGGAGGGGCCATATGGAATTCCATAGCTGGGGTTAAACCATGACAAAAATACATATCAAAAGTTCAGATTTCTGGGGGTCGCTCATATGCACACATGAGCATGTCCACATACTTTGGAAGGTAATAACAAAGGATACATAGTGATATTGTTGGTAGTGGCTTTTGCAAGTGGGCAAAGGGTTTTTGGATGCTGGATGACACTGTTTGGTATAAAGTCATAGAATCATTTAGGTTGGAAAAAACCTTTAAGATCATCAAGTCCAATTGTTACTCTAACACTATCAGTTCCATCACTAAATCATACCCCTAAGTGTCACTTTAATTTTTTTAAATACCTCCAAACACGGTGGCACAAATGCTTTCCTGGGCATATGCTTCCGATGCTTCAAAGCCCTGTCAAAGAAGAAATTTTTCATAATAGCCAATCTAAAAGTTTAATTTAATAGACTTGGAGAAGATCACTTTCACAAAAGCATATCTCTACAAATATATCATCTCTCTGTTACAGTGTGAGCCTAAATGTGCTGCACGCTTTGCCATTCTTACTGTGTTACCAGTGAGCTCTTCATCTAATATGAGAGAGAACTTATAAATTTGAGACAGAACCATTTCTATCACACTTTCTGTCTTGAGGAGGAGGAGGCTCCAGATTTATCTGTACTTGATGTTTTTACCATACTGACACTCTTGGTGACAGAATGGTCACAAGGGAACAGTGGAAAAGGATGATCAAAATTTGGCTCATTTATTGTAATTTTAATCTTCTGAAGGATGTAACATGTTAATGTTTAAATACTGCTTGTATATATGTCTGGTTGACCACCTGGACAGTATTACCTAAGAAAATATGGGGGAAAATAGAGCCATTCCTCTTGTTTTTAGACAGAGTTTGTAGTGTAAAATTTGGCTGAATATTCTTTTCTTGGGGCTTCACGAAATGTTACTACAAAGCATTATGACACTGGTATAAGGTATTCACAGGATGCACAGTCTGTGCTCTAAGAGTGTCACCTCCTGGCAAACAGAGCAAGGGAGGAAGGGTTGTGGAGTCTCTGGCTGTGGATGAAAACAGGCCTGTCCATCTGTCCATCTGGTAAAACAAATAGCTTGTCTGGTTCTGAGGGGAAAATGGCAAAGGACTCCTAAATAGGAGAAACTGACCTTGAGTATGATAGAGGCCCTGACACTAAAGTACATGCTAGCAAGAAAAATCCATCTTTATACTTTGAAAGGCTTTTGAAAAGTATTTATTTTATATATTAGAAAAAAAATACTTCTATTGCTACCAGCACCTTGCCAAACAGTGGCAAAGTGACCTTTCTCCTTTTTGTTGAAGGAATATTTAATGAAAATCACAAAAAAGGAAGCTGGTCTTTTACTCTTGGTTACATTTGTAGAGAAAATCAGAGACTCTACTGAGACTACAATGCTCCAACTGAAGCTATTGCCATTACTGTTCTCTGAAGTAACAGCCACTGCAGTTAATCACTTGATTGCCATTTAGAAATGCCTCTGGAGTAAAGCCACACTGGCTTTACTCTAAAGCTAGAACCAACCAAAACAGATGCCAGTATTAGCCATGTGCCATTTATTCTCTTTTTTTGCCTTGCCCCAGGGCAGAAGTAGTTTGCCACCAGACTCTTGGGGGTGTTGCAAATGCAAATTGGGCAGTGGACACTGAGTAAATATTGGTTTATGTTTATTTCTTACTATCTAAGTACTTACTGAAGCTTCCCAAAGCTAAAGAATAGATGGAAGTTGTCCAAATCTATTCTCAACTTCTCTGGGTCACAGTGTCAGAGAGGTCAAACCCCTCGAGTAATTTTTAAGTCCCAGCCTATTTCTAACAGATGGAAAAAAATCATTCATTACTTGCTTCTGTGAAGTGCAGGAGCAATGCCATCCTTTATACCTCATTTTCTTGAGTATCACAGCGTTACTCACAGTAGAAGAGTCCACTCCTAAGCCACAGAAATAACTTCTTCTTAAATTTCAGCAATTGCGTGACTATGTTTGGCATTTTTGACTCCTATAAGACTTCATCCAGTTTTGAGAATTCAATCTCTGATTAATGTCTTCATTCTCTGCAAATCATTTTGAATAATTTCCTTAGTGATCTGTCTGCTGAAGAGGAATTAGGCACCAAGGATCAAACATAGATGTGTCTCTGTATATAATTACACTGTGTCAGATTGTGATGCCTAAATGAAAAAATGGTACTATTTAAAATCCAATGTTGTTTTTCCCAAAACTTCTATTATTATTTCTGCTCCTTTCTTTTGTGGCATTCAAGAGATGTTAAAAGACATTCACTGCAGGCATCCACTAATATTACTACTAGATCAAAAAATCCCAACAAAAAACAACAACAAAGGCAGACCCAATCCCAAACTAAAAATAGATAGAGAGATCCTGAAAGTTTTTGTGGTGTCTTTTCAGTCTTGTTTGCACATACATAATTGCTTCAAGCCCCGGGAGCTTAGCATTTAAAGAACCACAATACTCAAGAAGCTTTACTCAAGAAAATTGTTTGTATTGACTCCCCTCTTAGTTGATAGTTATTCTAAAAGGACAAGATGCTCAAGAAGCGTAAATCAGCATAAATTTCAATTTTGCTGAAGAAATTCTATGATAATTAGCAGGAATACGTATTGGTTGGATTTTGCTGTTGCTGTTAGTAATAATCTTTGAATAAACAAGGAAGATAACGTAAAAGTAGTAAGTGCCACAGACCTGTAATATATTCAATCCAGATCTTGCAAATCAAGACAAGGAAAGAAAGTGATGAGTCCAGCTTCTATCACTAAAGGTGGTCTCCATATCACCTAATACTAATAATATAGCTGTCTAACCTTATCTGTCTAAAAGCTGTCAAGTCTGAGCTAGTCATCAAAGTTCCCTCTGTAGCAAATGGAAAGGAGTGGCTTCATCCCTGAGGTGATCTCTGTCAGCCTAAGATAAATGTTTAAGGTAGAAAGATGGAATAATGTAAGGTGGAAGAGAGGTGAGATGCATCATTCTCTGGACAAATGTGTCCTTCTTTTAGAACTGAAGGTCACAAAGACAATCTGGCTAGACTTGACCCACAGGCAGATAGTATTAGATGAGAGAAATCCTACCTGGCACTCTGGCACTTGAGAAATCATATTACCTTCCTATGGCTATTTGCACATCCATAAAATGGGGCATATAATATGTCCCTACATCAAAAATATCCTGCAAAATTTGATTCATGGTAAGTCTTTATGACCCTTGGGTAAAATGCAGCATGCAGATTGCACAGCATAATTCATTAAAGGCAAAACGTGGAAATTCAATCAATTTATACTATCATCCTTTTTGTAAATACTTAGGTTTTGTATGCAGCATCCCACCTTGAGTTTTGTAAACAGGTCTCAAAAAGCTGAAACATACAAAGAAAATGTGCACAGTTAAATGAGTTTGGTGATTGTCAAGCTATTTCTATTAGGCTGTAATAGGCTTGGTATCTATGTCGTGTTTTGCTCAGAAAAGAATGAGGAAGAGCTTTAAATGCACTTTTCATCTCAGCATCTCACCTCACATGAATGCAAAATTTAGCCAGGGAAAGCTGTTAATTGGAGATTAAGCTCTAACAAATAAGTTTTTTGCCAATAATGTTTGTGGTCATCTACTGCGATATGTTCAATAGGCTCATTTGAATTAAAACCCAGGCTTTTCCTGTTCTATCTCTTTTAGGAGAATGCTGACATATCACAGTTAGAAATTGTTCAAGGCATTAGGAAAAAAATGGGCAAACTCAGAATTTCAGGTATCACATCTTGCTCTCTGCTTGTGAAGTACTAATGTTGAGTGGGCTTATGGAAGCTGTAAAGTGAGATGAAGCTGTAAAATGATCCACAGGAAAAAAGTAGTGAAGTAAAGGAGAAATTTGGGTTCCTTCCTGAAGTCTCACTTCTTACCTAAATATTTGCCTATTTGCTTCAAAAGGAAAAGAAATAAGCTTCAGTTTTTCCCTATTACATTGTACCACCACTGCTAAGGACACAGAGAATGTAGTATTCAAATGTCAAGAAGGGAAGGATGTTTTCTACTCAGTAGAAGGTAGGTGAGATAAAGAAAAGCTGTTGCTGGCCCGTGGTGCTGACCCAGCAAAGCCTGGACCAGTTGCAGCAGTGCAGCCACTTGGTAATTCCTCCTTTCTGGGTCATGTGAATCAGGTGACATTTGTTGAATGCACAGAGAATCTGCAAGAGGATGGATTCAGAAGGTATGTTGATTTTTAACTTACTGGTTAATTCAAAGGGGCAGTTTAGCCTCAAAGACCAGTTTACCCTCACACACCTGGAGAGACACCAGTGCAACTCGGCTATTAACCAGGCAGGAAGAGTTTGTGTTTGTTAGTCCGTGGAAGGGTCTGATCCTTGATGTTTTGAAGCTGCCATCCTAGAGAATCTGTAGCCTCCTTCACACCCACCTCTCAACCATTTCTTCTTATAGGGAAATCAAGGGGTTAACTGTTAGAATCTTAGCTATTACATTTCTATCTGTATTTTTGCTTTCCTTATACTGCGCACCTTGTCACAGTTTCCTTGGTAAAAATTGAGCCAAGATAACCCAGCTGCACAGTGCTTGATCATGGACAGCTGAGTCTCTGGGTTGAGAATTACACTTTACATCATTCTGATTAAAACTGAAGTGACTGACTCTTACATATTTTGCACAACAACCATGTAACTTAAAAGAAAATGTATATTGTGTATATCCCCATATCTGACTCATCATGCTTGAGAATAAATTAATTTCTTCCTGTGTTTCTTTCTAATTATTGCCTTGAGCTACTGAAAAGGGTTCCTAATGATGCATGAGGAGACACCTACAGCATTCATTTACTAACCTGTTGAGAACTTTCATGGAATACAGGAGAATAATCTGAATCCCTGAAAAGAAAAGTAATCAATATCACACAATTTGAACATTCTTTGTGTCTGTGTACTGGAAACTTGGTCTGAAGGAAGGTAGATATTCTGGAATAGTCTTCCAGTAAGGAAGCTGTTTTTTTATAACATGGATCAATATATGGTGTGTCTGTTTGCATGAACATAGATGTGCACACATGTCCTAGGAGAATTCCAGTCCTACACTATATCTTAAAAAACAACAACAAAATGAACAAAGTAATAACTCACTGAGGAATACATACAAACATACATGGAAAAGAGTAATAAAGTGCCCCATGTGTATTGACCACAACACGTCTTCTACTGTTTTTTTGAAGACTCCATTTAAAAGAGCACATTGATTTAGGTTAGTATTTAAAGGTTTTATTTCAAGTATGTGCTTAAGGTGAGCTAATAGCTCAGTGCTGAAGGCTACACTGTGTGTTTCAGTTGAGATGATTAGTTTTCTTAGTACTTCCATAGTTGTTTTTTGAGTTTTTTGTTTTGTTTTGTTTTGTTTTTTAATGAAATGTAGGCATGAGAACATATTACAAAAAAAAATTGCTATATAATTTCAGCACTTTGGAAAATTTGAGTATAAATTTTTACTTTGCTAAATCAGTCAGAGTTATTTTACAGTTAAATTTGCAGTTTATCTTTGATGCTTCCAGAATATCTTTTTAGTTGTCATCTGAATGACAAGAGATCTGTTCTGATTATGCTTGAGGGATTCTTTGAGTTACTGTAATATCAGATATGAGACTTACAGATGCTCAGTCTTAACCCATGACATCTGTACCACAGTCGAAATTGTGCCTGTTCTTACCTTATTATAATAAGATTCCTCAAACATTTTATTTGTTTCTACTCACTGACATGATGTTTACTTCATGCAATGTGATTCTCAGCATTTATTGAGTGGTCAGATGATACATATTCTTTTGAAGAATAAAAGTTTCCCAAAGAATAAAACCTATGCCTGTATCTATGATAAGAAACCATAATTGTGGTTTCTAGACAATGTGCCTTGCAGCCTTCTAGCTTCCATCAGTCTGTTTACCTTCATCTCTGCTTTTCCGGGGCCAGCAGCAGCTGACTACTTCCAGCACTGTGGCACCAACAGGACCCTGCCTGGCACACTGAACAAGGGCAAGGCAGAGGTCTGGGATGTCCCTGGCTCCTCGTCCATTGACCATATCCCTGAGAGGACAGTTCTTCACAGGTTGTTCATTATGTTAAGATGGGTTTTAATGAAAACATTAAATTTACAAGTTTGCTCCACTGATATCACTTTAGTGCTCAGAGGCCTCTAATCCCATAGAGCTGAGACACAGGACTTTTTGCTTCCCAGCAGCATAATTTACTCTCATAATGCAGCTTTTTTTCAGCTAATACTAAATAGCTCCATTCTGTTTACCATTTTTTTCATCAAATTGAACTACAAAGGGTAAACTGGAGTTCGGAAATGCAGGTAAAATATTCCTTGAAAAATTATCTTGATGGGTGTAAAAGTAAGAGGTTATTCAGACTTTCTAGTTATATAAATTTGTATGATGTGATAACTTTTTTTGACAGACTACCTAAGTGTAGGTCATTTCTTTTTGGCACTCTTCTCCTATTTGCTGCTTTCCATGAGTGAGAATGGGAGCAGAAAAAGACTAGGCATAGTAAATAATACTTTGGATATTTCCTTGTTTACAACTTCCTCTCCCAGGATGCCTTAATCTCTGACACCAAAGTTAAGTTCCTGCACTGAATCATGCTCATTAGGAATCTAAACAGGTTAAAAAACATAAAATACAGTGAAATAGCATAAACATCCTTTTTAATCCTCCAAGAATTAAAATTAACAATCCTATGACATTGTCATGCAGGTTTTGGAGAAAAAAATCCTTTATTAACTCAGAGGACTTATAGAGAAGGAAGAGGTGGAGAAAACAAACTTGTCTCCTCTCACACCACAATGCAATTCAGTGGCCCAGCTCATGCAGAATAGTCCATGATGATAAAAAACATTATCCCTCTGACAGCAGATCAACAACTTGTGAAGTTAGAGCATTAAGTGATATATTGTCACATACCGCTCTGGCCATTAATTAATATTAATCATCAGCATTTAAAATTATGTTTCAGAGCACTGTTTGATCCAGTCTAGCTAGAAATATAGGAAAACAGCAAATAGTTGACTGAGGATGTCAAGATGGTGAAGGAAGAACCCTGAGGAAACTTTGTCATGAGGTTTCAGAGCTGGAATTTTTTCTTGCTGGGTTTCACTGTACTTGTCGTAATTGCTTCACAAGGAAAATCTGATTGAAGAGAGATCTGCAAAGTCTTTTGATGAGAAAAGAAAATGCTTTCCAGTGAGAAATCAATATGCATAACTTATCAAAAGTAGATTGAACAGTGACTTAATTAAGGTGTATAAAGATTTTCAGCAGAGGAAAATAGCAGATACTAATTGGGTCTTCAATCTTTTGGAAAAAACATATTGCAAAAATGAAAAACCATTGGAAGAGAAAGCTAGAACATTTCAAATGAGAAATACAACGCAGATTTTTAACTATGGCATAATCAAGCATTTGCAGGGATGGAGAGGACAAAAAACTGCAAGTGATGGATTTCTTTGTTTCTTTCATCTTCAAATGAAACTGCATATCTGTCTAGTAAACACACTTTAGATAAACGAACATAAATAAACCTGGAACAATGTAACAGTAAATTATATGGTCTGTGGAAAATTTAGGTGATTAAAGCAGGTGATAGATTTGCTTCTGGTTTCAACTGATGACAAGGGCTGGCCAATTTCTATGTATTTACCTTTCCTTATAGAAAACTGGGGCTCAGATCAATATAGCTACATTTGCCCAGTTTTAGCTGACCTTAATAAATCCTTTCAGTGTGCCTCTGTCCTTCTCCATTTTCTAGCACCCATAATACCCAGTTTGGTTGGCTTATAAGTCAGACTGCATAACCAAGAAGAGAGAAAAGCGTTCTCTAGTCTAGTTCATGCTTGCTGTGGTCCTTGGGTTGGTTATCCTTTCCCCAGACTGCAGCACACAGGTTGCCCCAGTGTACTTTGTTCCCAGATGGCTTTTGTGAAGAGTCTCTTCTGGTATTCATCTCTTGGGACTGCAAATGGCTCAAGAGACTGAATTTCTCCACCAAAATGAAGTGTGCTGTAAGACAAAAATCTCACCATCATTTATTTGATTTCTCTCCCTGCTTTGTTTTACCCATTTATAATTGTCTCGGTGCATATTTCTCAGTCTTTGTTTCAAAAGTGAGATTCTTCCATAAACCCTTGTATTTCTCTGCACATGACCACTTTGGCACTAGCAGTTACACATAAAGGCTAGGGCCCAGCAGGCTGGAGAGAATTATGGTTCAAAGAGAGATTGAAGATTGTAAACACAGGGCAAATAATACAGATAAAGTGGGAAGTGGGAACACTGAGATCAGATGACAGGAAAATATTACTCCTTCAACTGGGTGTTCTAGCTATCTATCTTAGATTTTCAGTGGCATTTCCGAAATACGTGAGTAAGATAAGGATTTTCCCTCAAGTGGAGTTTTCTATGCTATATTCACTAAAGCTCTGGCACTGCACTCAGGGGATTCATTCTTCTAGGCTGTCACTACAAAAATAATAAGATTTGGTGTATTTTCAGAATGTGTTTCAGGAGGCACTGGAAACATTTTAAATTAATAATTTACAGCTTTGGGTCAGTGGTGTATTACTCTTTTCTTGTTCCTAATTTTTTTTACCTTGAGATCAACAGGACTGTTGTTACCAGCTACAGTGGGAGTTGGGAACATTAGACCTTTTCCTGTTTCTGTTTCTCAGATGTATTCCTGGTGATTGATATGAGTCAGGGAATACAACTTGCTGTTAAACCTGAAAAGTGTCCCTTTTCAAAGCAACATCCCCTGGACATTCTTAAAGTTTACAAGTGGTGATTAGTTATTGTACTATGTATTTCACAGACTCACTCAGATCCCAAGTAGTGAGGTCATCTGCTCTATAAGTGTGCCCCAAAACAAGATCTGCAGTGTCTGTGTGCTCCTCAAGAGATTTTAGCTCCAGTGAGGTGGGCTGCATAGCTTGCTCATGGCAGTCTGATGCTGTACTTTACTGTCCTCACTGTTATAAAGTTTCCTCATATGTCTATCCAATCTTCCTCACTGAAGTTTAAACCCATTAATTTTTCTCCTATCTTCTCTGGAGATGGAGAACAAATTGCTCCTGCCCCTTTGCAGTAGCTTTTCTAATAGGTGAAGGCTGTGCCATACTTGATTCAATGCTCTTTATTGTCAGCTAAATCCAATTATTTTACTTTCCATATTTCTGATTCTCATTGCTCTTTTTTCTTTCACCCCCCTCTCCCAGATTTAAGCACAAATACAAATAAATGAATATGACAATCCCATTGCACAGTGCCAAATACATTGCTACTTGGGTTATCTACCTTGTTAATATTTTCCTTGGTCTCTCTGTGTTCTCATTATTATTTTCTGCATATTAATTTCTTCATTGATATTGACTGTCTGCAAATTATTTTGATAAAAATAAATATTTGTCTCACAGAATAATTTGAAATATCATTATTAGGTGGACAAGTATTCTGAATTGACTTTGAACAATAAATTTCCCTTATTAAGTTACCTTGACAATATATGTTTTTGGTTTCATTTCCTGGCTGAACACCTTACTGTTTAAAATTAAGCAACATGTTTCTTTTTTCTTTGTTTTAAAGAGATCATAGTAGCTCACTTTAGATAAGTCTCACCTACTTATCACTTACCTAGGTGTGTAAGCTTCAGTTTTCTTCAGGAGAATATTGATTGACGTTACACAGCCTTAAAGCAATCCACATATTAAACCTTTCATTTTTAAGGTGTCTCTTCTCTCATACATCTACCTTCAAGTTGTAAGCAAATGCCTCTTAAGATTTGGCCTGGAGGTTTTGAGGTTGGAAAGATAAAGCTAGACATTTATAGTGTTTAGCACCTCATGGATAGAAAAAAATCCATTGGTGCAGTAAAGTCAGTGAAACAGCATCAATTTTAGTTATTCAGGGTGCAGGGCAGCAGTACACAGATTTTTATGGGACCAAGGCTTAAGTCACATTTTTGAGAGATAAGGTTTTGCATTCAGTTCTACAGGAAAATTAGAAACAGAATGTGGGAAAACAGGACAGACTCCATGTGGGCCCTGAAACACAATGTGTTTTTGTAGACAGATCATTCAAGTGAAAAGATGAGGGGACTGTGCTCCAGCAAGAAAGGTGTTCTAAGCGTACATCAAAAGAGTTTGAACACCTTTGAACACCTCAGGAGACTGGTTCATGGTGAGGCATTTATCAGAAGCATTCCAGTCAGAAAGTAGACCAAACTAATTTTCTTTTCCTTCTCCACTGTTTTCTAACAGTACAGTTAAAAAGGAATCTCTGGAAAGCTATTATTTTTTTTTCATTTGTGGGAGTAATCTAGCCTTTGATGTTTACCACCCAGGGTACGAACACAGGACAACTAAATATTAAACTTGTGTGATGCAAACCTTTTTGTGAACGTAGCTCTCAGTGTTGTCACGCTTGTTTTCCAGTCCTCCTTTCAATAGCATTCATGATCTCTGATGGAAAAATACATTGCTCTCAACTTAATCTGCTTTACTAGACTATAATCAAGATGTGTCTTGTTTGAAGACCTTATTATGGTTACCATTTTCCTCAGAATTGATAGGAATATTTCAACACACAAAGGTTGAAACAGGAGTGAAAAAGGAGTGAAACAAGCAAGGAGATGCATGGAGAATGCCCATCCTATGATACATGAATAGTTAAAACTCTATGATTCCTGCTGGTTGTATGTAGCTCTGAATAAAACATTGCTGGAATGAGTTCACAACTGTATTTGTTGCAAATTTTGAGATAAGGTAAATGAAATGGTTGTGGCAATGAATTACTGAAGATTGTAAACACAGGGCAAATAATACAGATAAAGTGGGAAGTGGGAACACTGAGATCAACACTGAGATGATTGTTATCATATTGCTAGTGTATGTTTTTATCTGAAAAAAAACCTCCAAATCATTTTGACTGTTTGCTTTTCTGGCATTTTTTTATAGTGGTTTCTGCTCCAGCACCTTGTTTTTAAATTTCCATTACAAGCACGAGTCAGGCTTCCATGGTACTTACTTTGGCATTTACCACAATTTATCTTTTTTCACCCACAGTTTTAAATAACTAGGAAGACTGTGAGTCATCATCAGTGTCCTTCTACTTTCATTCTCTTACATGTCGATTTCACAAAAATTGAAGTAAATTCCTTAAAACATACAAAATATTCTATGGAAAACAACAATTTAAAAACATTCATGAGTCTTCAGTGGGGAAGATTTATCCATGATAACTTTATATGTTATTATAACCACAGATGTGATGAATGGAAATTGTTAGGTTTTGTTTGAAGGAGGATTAGTTTTCAGTTAGAGTCACTTACAATGCCTGGAAGAGTTTTTTGGCACCCATCTTTCATTCAACATGAAGTCTTCTCTAAACAGTTCTCAAAGGTGATGTTTCTAAAATGATACTCAGCCCAGAAACCCTTGGTTAGATCTGAAGAGCTGGCAGTCTGCATCATGTTTGCATGGCAGGGTTTTGGTGCTGTGGATCTACAGGGACGGCTTCTGTGAGAAGCTGCCAGAAGCTTCCTCCATGTCCAGCAGGGACAATGCCAGCTGGATTCAGGACAGACCACCACTGGCCAAGGCCAAGTCCATTGGACATGGTGGGAGTGCCTCTGAGATAACAGGAAGAGGAGAGGAGAAAAGAAAAAGCTGAGCTAGAGCAGCCAGGGAGAGGGATATGTGGGTATGTGAGGAACATCCCTCAGTGAGGGATGAGGATATGAGAGAGGGACATTCCCTACAGACCCAAGGTCAACACAGAAGCAGGGTCAGGATGCTCCAGACACTGGAGCTGAGATTCCTCTGCAGCCTGTGGTGCAGACCAAGGGGAGGCAGCTGTGCCCCTGCAGCACAGGGGGGTCTATGGGGTTGCAGAGACCAATGTGTGGCCTCTGGAGAGCCCCATGCTGGAGCTGATAGCTTCTTGAAGGAGGCTGTGACTCTATGGGATGTTTGTGCTGGAGTAAGCTCCTGGCAGGACCTTTGGAGACAGAAACCCATGCTGTAGTAAGTTTGCTGTCAGGACTTGTGACCCCACAAAAAGGAACTGTGCTCGGGAGGTTTAGGTTAGATATTGTATTTAGGGCTGTTTTAGGTTTGATGTCAGAAAAAGATTCTTCACCCAGAGGGGGTTTGGGCACTGGAAGAGGCTCCCCAGGGAAGGGTCACAGCACCAGCCTGACAGAGTTCAAGAAGCTTTTGGACAATGCTCTCAGGCACATGGTGTGATCTTGGGGTGTTCTGTGCAGAACCAGGAGTTGGACTCGATGATCCTGACGAGTGTCTTCCAGCTCAGGATATTCTGTGATTCTGTGTTCCTGAAGGACTGTACCCTGTGGCTGGGACTGGAGCAGTTTGTGAAGAACTGCAGCTCGTGGGAAGGACTCATTGAAGGAGTGTGTGGAGGACTGTCTCCTGTGGGAGGGACCCCACACTGGAGCAGGGGAAGAGTGTGAGGAGTCCTTCCCCGGGAGGGAGGGAGTGTCAGAGACACCATGTGATGAACTGTCTGCAAACAATATTCCTTGATTCCCTGTGCTGCTGCATGGCAAGGGGTAGAGAAATCTGAAATTGAGCCCTGGAATACTGGAGGGGTGATGGAAAGGTGTTTTAAGAATTAGTTTTAATTTTGCATTACACCACTCAGATTTGATTTGCAATAAATTAAGCTAATTTCCCAAACCTGAGTCTGGGTGTTTTCATGACAGTAATTGCTGAGTGATCTCTCTCTGTCCTTATCTCAACCCGTGAGCCATTCATTTTCTCTCCCAAGCTCAGCTGAGGAGGGAAATGATGGAGCTGCTACAGTAGGCACTTGGCCAGGAACAACCCACCACAGAGCACGACGCCTTACAGCAGTTTATCACTGTCTTGCTCTCTTCACTAGAAGCTTTTCCCTGTCTGCAGAAGAAATGGAATATATTTGTTAGGATGTTTTTAGAGACACAAGCTTGGGAAGAGCACTGTCATGGTGATACTGGCATGGTGACACTAGTGTGCTCAATCCACCTGTCCTCAGGTGACACTAGGGGTCAGGGGACTCTGGATAGCTGTCAGCCCAGCCACATGGGCAGGAGTGGCTGTTCTCTGACTGCTGGCAGTGTGAGAGATGGTGCAGGGCAGAGCTGCCTTCTGCGCTCTGAGGTCTCTCTGTATTGTCAGTGTTCAGGTTCGGAACAAGAATCAGAGAAGGCTCCCTCAGAGACCTTTATTCTCCAAAGAAGGTGCAAGCCAGAGAGGGAACAGGGTCCTGAGCCAACTTTTAACCTGGGTGATAACAGGGGGTAGGTACAGCTTTCCAACTGATCAGGGACACAACAGGGAGGGGAGAGAGGAGGGATCCCCACCTGACATCCAAATGGGAAGGCAAGGGGCATAGGAAGGGTCAGTGCACCAAGTGCATCGAGGAAAAGGGAAATTCCATGGTGTGGTTTAGGATTGACAAGGATTTCTCTAGAACTAAGGGAAGGGACTAGGAAGGATTGACATCATGTAAATGAGGTCACAGGTGGGTCTGGGGAGTGATAGACAAGAGGACGAGGGAGGGGAAAAACCTGGGGCAAAACCAAACAAACCAAATTGAGGAGATAACAGGAACAAACCATCGGGAGAGTACATTAACAATAATTTATCAAAACATATCAAAAACTCACCATCACAGTAAGGGCTCTCCTGATTTCAGGAGAAACTGCTCCCATTCCCTTCCCTATGCTCCTGACAAAATAGTTTAGACATGATTGGTATAGGAGAATGAAAAGTGAGTTTATCTTGCTTTAAGTGGTGATGATCAAGCACAGGGCTGCTGGCAGCTATATACAGCAAGAATCTGTCTTAAGGCTTGCCTGCCTTACAATCCCTTTTCCCCTTTCTTGGTCCTATCTTCTGTCTTCATCCGTATTGCCACACATTCTCTGTGTTAGTTCCCTTCCAAAAAAGTCAGTGAGAATATTAGTATTTTTTTAGTCCTCACCTTGCTACATCCGTGTTCAAATATGGTATTACTGAGATATACTCCTGGCATCACACATTCTATTACCCAAAAGTTCTGCAGTATCCCCATCCATTATTTGTGAAGTTTGGTCATTCCTCTTATACATTTCCCTTAACCACCTGTTAAATCTGGCCATATGTCAAGGAGTTATCCTTAATCTTTATCAGCTTATTTTACTGTTGTCTGTCATATCCAGCAACTTCTTATGTTATATCCAGTAGTTCTTACATCCTGTCCAGCAAGGTTAGTCTTGGTCCTAATTAGCAACATATTCATCTGTCTGTAGTCCTAAAATCTTGATGAAAAATTTAAGGATTACAAAGATTATGATAGAAATTGAAATGTACAAACTACATTTGCACATTTTTTTATACTATTATTATATAGTGGTTGGTTAGAGAACAGTAATGAAAACTTTTTGCATAGTGAAATTTTACCCATGTGTAAATGTAACTATGGCAGGAGTGCTTGAAAACATCACTGAAGTTGTGGAGTGTGCACTCTAACTAGAAAAGAGAATATCTTATGTAATTAAGGGTCTTTGGGACTGGGTGGAAGAAGGGAACTTGACTTTTTTAGACTAGTGAGATACATGACAATAACATCTAGATCTCATAGGTACTCTGATGTCAGAAAATGAATAGTTAGAAGTCTTGACTATCAGGAGACAGTACTGCTCAATAGATTTGCCTAAGAAATGCCTAGGAAAAAAAGTGACAGAAAAGGCATATAAATTAGGAACAGCAAGGAAATCCAACTAACTAAAAAAATGATCATAGCACGAATCTGGGCTGAGGTTGGGAGAATGCTTTTGCGAGCAGCAATGTTTAAGGAACTGTTTTGTACTGCTAGTAAGACAAGATTGAGTCAATTTATATTCAAGTTAACAAGACCCTTTATGTTTTCTCACACAGTTGAAAACTTGCAATGGAAAAGTTCATCATCACTGTGGATTTGTTTTTTTTTTTTCCTTTAATTTTCATGATGGATATGGTGCAAAGGATGCATATTCCTCATGGCTGCTTCAAGTGAAATTAGTGCCCATGATTTCTTAGATAGAATGCTGAAATAATACATTAGGTTCTATTAGATGACCTAATTTATTGATCTGTATAATTATTATCAAAGTTTTATCCTTGTTTTATAGGGGTGATTATTGATTACTAAATGACTTTAATTTCAGTAAACAGCACAGAGAGTGAGTTAAATTGAATTATCAATAATTAGTTGCTGAATGTTAGCATATGTTTTCATTGATCCTTGGCAGGGGGTTTAAATTCAGAAATTTGAAATGCTTCTGTAGTTTCTTCCAAGATAGTAATTATTATTACATTGTTATTCAAGTGCCTAGTAGTTTTAAAGATAACAATTCATTTCATTATAACTGGCACATCTTTTCATCTTGTTGCTATCTTGTGATTAGCACTATAGTCTAGTGACAACTTTGAACACACTTTACAACTGATCTCCTTGCCATTTCTAATCCAGAATGTCCATAAACATGGCAAGGTTACTAATAGGTGAGAAAAAAAAGTTCTTGAGTCATTACAAGCTGGCAGTGTGGTAATTAATTTGGATAGCTTACATGGATAAAGTAAGTAGGATTTGTCTTACATATTTAAAGAGATTGATGGGTTGTTTTTGTGATGAGTTCTCCTAAGTTCCTGTGCCTCTTCCAGGGGTCAGTGCCTCCATGTAAGTGAGGGAAAGTGGGAGAAATGTCTATGACTCTTTCCTTGTTCCTTGTACAATGCCAGTCCCAGTTAACTGACATTTTAAATACAGGGGATTAAGCTTGTCTGGGTAAGAGACAGACTTGCACTCTGCTCTGCATCTGCTGCTGCAAGGAGGTTTTAGCAGGACAGCAGCTCAGAGCTGTGAGAATGCTCAGACATGAAAGACACATGAGGTCATTTGTCAATGGCCACCAGACACATATGAAGATTCATCTTCTCTCAGGAGGGTATGTCATAACAACAGGACTTTCTCTTTTGTTAAATGTGTCAAACAGGTAGCAGAGTACCAGATATTTGTTATAAGTAGTAAAATCTCACTCATTTCTTGGCTTGTCTATAATTAAAATTGTCAGCAAAGTTAGAACTTCTCCAAAAGAACTTCAAACAAAGTTGGAACTCTAACAAAGTTAGAACTCCACCAAAGTTCCTCAGGAGATGAAAAGGTTAGATGACTAGCAGGCAAGCCAGAAGGGGAATAGTTTGTCTTAGAAATGCTGGAATATCTAATTTCTGAATGTATGAGATCAAATTCTCCAACTGCTTTTTCAAATTGGGTTCATCAGCAAAAATTAGGGGTGAAGATAATGATGATGAAAATAAAGATGCCTTACCTACTGCACTGAAGAGTGTTACACCTACAGAAAAGATCTTTCAGTGCCTCCCTTCTCTGGTGTTTGGCACTCTTTGTTCAGTCCGTAAGGTAATGTGCACCATGGGAATTCCAGAAACCCTTGGAGGTAGAGGAAATATCAAGTGTTTTGTCAGCAGAGTGCTGAAGAGTGAGATGCCAGAGAACTGTCTGTATAATCACACACTGAATCTGGATCTAGGACAGGCAGATCAAGACTTTTTTAACTGCTTTTTGTGGTACACAAAAGACATGACACTTCTCAGGTAATCCTAGTAGCATTTCTTTATACCACATGAAGTAGGGAGCTGTAGTGAATAATTTCCTGCTTCCATAAGCCCAGTGTAGTTCTTGAACGTTGTTCAGCTGGGGGGTTGTTTGTAATAAAGACCTAGTAAGACAAACAGGAATAAAATATGACTGAGTAGAGAAAACTTAATTCCAATGAATTCAGCTCAGATATCATGAAGGTATCTGACATTAAAGCAATTTAAAAAAAACAAAACCCAAAACAACAGAACAACCCAGACAAGCAGCAAAAGAAACAACTTAACAAAATGAAAAACCTAACCTAACCAGAAAAGAAAAAAGAAAAACAAGAAAATAAAAAGTAAACAAAAGGCAAGAACTTCATGTGGAAGAACCTTAGGCTTAGTCTAATGGAGAAAATAAGATGGGAGGACAAGACATCTAAATCTGTGCCTGGTCTAGGTCTTAATTGTCACTTGTCTCAGAAAGGAATGATCTCCTCAGATCTTTCTTTTTCTCTTCTTAAATTCTGTGTCTTGAAATCACTGTAACAGTGGGGTATTAGGTATGAATGTAAGAAGCAACTCACATTTTCTTCAGAAGACTTTATTATTCATCATCACATTACAGTTTTATCCATCTAATTCTAAAACTTATTGAAATAACAGTTTTCCATCTACTTCAATAGGCTTTAAGTCCATAAATATTAAAACTAATCTTCTTTTTTTGAAGTTATTTCAAGTTAAATGTTAGAACATGAGATGATAAGACAAGAAGCAATCACACTTTATAACACTATATTATGTAATGACACAGTTATTGTAGTTTGTGTAATTATATTGTATCTAAGTAATTAGTAATATTTCTTATAGTAGGAAGTTTAGTCCCATTTCTTGTACTGTTTTTTAATACATTATTTCATAGTCCTACCAATCCTTTTATATGTAGTTATATGATGCAGTTATTTATACTTCAATTACAGTCATTTATGTACAGAACTTTGCAGTTAAGCTGATGCATTATTAATTACCTGGATGAGAATACATAACTACCCCAATGTACACACTGCAGCAGTCTTAAAAGCCAACGACCAAGTAACTCTAAAACTTCCTGCAAGTAATATATTTTACTGCCACAGAACTTCAGTTCTAGATAAAGCCAACACATTTTGTTGTAGAGAAGGGTTTTTTTTCAGCAAGACAAAAGGTGGCAGGCTTTTGACCCACATAGGTAGGAGCTGAACGCCTCCTGTGAAATACCAGTACAAATTAAATAGCATAGGGGAATCAAAGGCATCAGTTTGCCACTACAGCTCGAGAACTCTCCTATAAACTTATGAACAGACTGTAGACATGAAAAAATACTAACTGGCTTGTCTATGTTTTGGTTACCAGTTGATAGAGTTTGCCTAAGCTTTCTCTAATATATTTAGGATAAGGCCAGGTGTAGTCTGCTATATACACCTCTGGTGAAGACTGGGGCATAGATTTTCTTCAAAGTGTTTCAAATAGAGATGACAGCTTACAGACAGTGTATAATGCTTGTGTGCTATTTACTTTGGATGAAAGAATCATTTTCCCCCTTAAAACTGTAAAAGGATACTTTTGTCAAGATCTTAAAAGTGTATGAGACTTGAGCCCCTTTGCTTTCTCATGTATCAGATTGAATGATGAGCACTATACAGATCCAACAGTATACACCTGGATCAGCAATTCTATATAGCTGATATACCAATGTTACTAAGTGCTGGTGTTGTCTTTCACTGCTTGTGGTATTTCTGCACATCACCATACCCCTAAATCTTCATGTTAAGAAGCTACAGCTCTGACTACCCAGGCTCGGTCTGTTGCTGTCCAACAGCCTGCCACTCCCTTTCCAGAAATGGGGAAAAACCCCTTGGTAACACTGAAAGGGAGCAACTGAAGTCAAGTCACATCCTCACCCCTCTGCTCCCAGCAAATGGTTGAAGACGAGAAGCATTTCTTTACATGGACTTCTAGCAAGGATCTGAAGGCTTCAAGAATTCCTCTGGGAGTAAGTATCAGTCCCCAAGGAAAATCAGATGAGCTCACTGCTCTTACTTCAAGTCACAAGTGCTGTCACTGGCGCTCTGCTGATATTTCAGAGGTTCTTGTCCACAGCACTGAACAGTGTGGTGCCACCTGGGGCCGGGTGGCACATTCTGGAGCTGTGACCTCAAAGGACTCCTAACCACACCCCCTGCGGTGCAGGCTGATTGCATGCCTGCACACACCATTAAACCTGCAAATGTGCTCTGCAGCAGCACCATCCAGAGGTCTGTGTAAGGTGTTTAGGGTACTGAACGACTCACAGAAGCTTCTGAGGGGAACTCAAATAAATATTTTATGATACAACAATCTGAAGGATTAAACTCTTATTTAGCCTACGGTTGAAGACTCACATTTTTTACCTTCCTTTAGTGTATATGCAACAGACCCACCAGAATTATTCGGCAAAAGACAGCAGCATCTGCAGCCATCCTAAAACAGGGAGGATCCACATGCCTTTCATTATTTGAAGAGAAAAAAGAAGAGCAACTGGGTACCCCAAGTGAAAGATATTTAGATCAAGTGATAACAATGATACTGTATATATATTAGAGATATATTATGTACCTATCTGACTGTTAATGAATTTAACTAATTCCCCCAATTTGAGGGGGTTTTTTGCCCATGACAGTAATTGGTGAGAGGTCTTTCCTAGTCCCTAGTCCACAAGCCTTTTTTATATTTTCTCTCTCCTGTCCAGCTGAGGAGGACAGTGACAGAATACCTTTGGTAGGCAACTGGTGTCCAGCCAAGAACAAACCACCTCACTCTCACACATTCTCACTCCTCTCTCCAGATGCATTTGCTCTTCCATGTTTTTCCTCTGGTTCTTAACTATGTTATCTCAAAGGCTGTGCCACTGTTGTTGATACATTGAGCCTTGGACAGTGGCAGACCTGTCCTGGAGCTAGCTGGAATTGATTTTACCAGACATGGGGGAAACTTCTGGCATCTTCTCACAGAAACAATCCCTTTAACCTCCCCACCACAAAAATAAAGTAAAAATAATATAAAATAAAATAAATCTATATTTAAGCCATGAGTCAAATATTAGAAGGTATGATTGCAGCCTACAGTGCCTTCTTTAAACATATACATTTTCTCATTTAATTGACAGTGGAAATTATTGGTGAAGTATCATTTTAAAGTGAAACAACATAATGTCTTGTCAAGTTGAGCATGTTCAGACAATGGAAGATTAATTTTAATTTAGCATTATAACTGTAGGTGTCAAGAACTTGCCCTCTTGTTCAAGATATGCCTTAACATTTTCTGAATCTCCTACTACAGTCAAAGTTAAATTTACAGTCTTGACATTTTCCAATGCCTTTAAATATCCCTGTGACTAGTTATTCAAACATTTTCATAGTAGCATTGTTCCCTTGTGGTTCTGAAGTTTGTAATGATCTTCAAGTTTGAAGTTCTGAAATAAAGCAAGGGGAAAAAATATGATTATGACATCAAAATAACTTTTTAACTTTAGTGGGCTGAAGTACTAAGACAAAATCTAAAACAGAGCATTTTCATGATCAGCCAGTGAGGAGAAAAAAGTCTGTGCATGTATGGATATGCATATAAAATTGTTAACCAGATCTTCCATTTTGTCATGCAAAGCACAGGGAAAGTCAGATATGGTCATTCCCCTTAATTTACAAGTAGCAGATCAGTTCCATTAGCATGAAAGCCCACAGAGTTTGCCACATTTGGTTGCTAGAGCCACATAGAAGAAAGCTGATGCATAAACGATACACTCCTCTTTTTACTTTACCTTTCTGCTATCATCAGTCTTCTAGGAAAAAATCTCTGGTTATGACTTTGAGTCACCTTTTTGTGATTGAACTCCTTTCTCTCATTTAGTACAGCTCTAACAGGATCTGTCTTTGCCTAGTTCTCCCTGTGATAAAACTAGATATAGTTACTGTGATTTGAATGATGTCACTGGAGAAATTGCACCTGGAAACTGAGCTTTCTGCAGAGGATTAAGAAATAGGGTTAGAACAAGCAGCTCCATGTCCCTTTGGAAGACCACATTATTGTCTACAGCTTTCACACATGTAGATTATTACTTAGTGTAAGTTGGAAACAGTGTTTCTTCTCCAGAATATTAATATTAACAATAATTTTTAAAAGACTAGCTAACATAACAAGATGAAGGAGAAATATAAAGACAGGATGAAAAACATGACAGCAAGTTAATCTTTGGCACCATTTGACTCAATCATTAAGATCATTAAGTCTACAAATTAATAGTATGATTTTTCTTTATGTCAGTTGTGTATAAAAGACCCTTTTTTGGCTCTAATACTTATAAGATGCTTAGTAGACCTTATGTACAGCTTTCAAGCACTACTAAATGGAGATGCTCCAGCTTTATATTCTTGTTGCTATGCATTTGAAACTTTCAGAGATTGTGGTAGTAACTTCTGATGTATATGTTACCATGGTGATGACTTTCTTAATGAACAGAATATGAAATTGGCTCATAACACACACACTTTTAGCCTGTAGACGGCAGGGGCTTTGTATGGATCAGTATTCACAGTTGCTGGAATGTATGATTAGTGTATTACACAGGGCTGATGGTGTATGCTCAAAGGTTCTTATTGTGACAGCAGATGCTGATCTGCAGAGCATTAAATATCTTTTCCTGAACCAGAGCCTTCCACTTGCATATAAAAGATGTAGGAACAGTTGGGTACAGCCAACTCATGTTACATGCAGAGAGACTACATGCAGACCCCTTCAGGTATAAAAGCAATATTGCTTTGTTTGCATGGCACCACACTGAAGATAATAAATTCCCTCTCTAAGAACAGTCACAACACAGCCTCTCAGCGTCTTGTGTACTACAGAAAAGAATTGCTCAAGGGAGGTCAGTGTCTTCAGCCCATTCACTGAGAGGGAATAATACCTGCAGGAGGAGCCAACTTGCTTAATGGCTGTCTAAAGGGCCTGAAGACCTCCACAGTCATCCTAGAACTTCAATAGAAATCCAAACTCTCCAGCTGATCACCACTGTGTAGGCACAATATACTGCCAATTCTCCTGTGCACTTCCTATTCAAGCTCATAGTCCCTGCTCCTGCGTGCTCTGAGGAGAGGCTCAAGGCTGGGGAGGCTGTTGGTGCACTTAATGCACCAGGAAAATATTATCAATGTGCTGGGGTAGGGTCAGGTTTTTTCAGAAAAGATTTTAGGCTAGTTATGAGGTTCTGGTGAGGATGGGTGATGCTATCCCCAAGGTAAGATTCTACCCTGCCCTGCCCTATTTTGGTCTAGAGAACTAAGACAATTATATTCTTATTTCTGCAATTGACTGTCTCCCACTCCATTGTTTGGTCCCCAGATTTCAATAAGACAGTAGGCAATAAGTCTCACATATGTAAAAGTGAAAATTATAGTTGAGAATTTATTTTAAGTAATTTTTCAAAGACATCACAAAGGCAGGGTTTAAACAGAGATTATAAAGCTACTCAATCCTCTGGACAAACACTGAGAGAGAGTGATAGAATTGCCTGTGTAAAGAGTGACAAAGAAGTCATAAATTTTCATACAACTGAAAAAAGAGTGTGTTAAGTAATATTACATAAGGAAATTCCAGGCTAATTTTTTAACAGACCAGATACAAAATACTTTTATTTTAAAAAGCTGTTGCAAATGGACAGGCAAGTAAAAAATTACATATGAGGATCTAAGCATGCTATTCTCACTTTACTACAACATCACTACTTACACTACAACTAGAAGTAATTAGGATTTATCACTTGCAGACTTCAAAGTGCTTTTCTATACACATGATTTGATGGGTTTCTTGAAGGTGTCAGAGATTGATTTTTTTCTGGATCCTCAAACACAGATTCATGCATTAGGCTGTTGACAGAGTGGCAGAATAATCTTATGGATGTGCCTTGCCCAAAACACAAGGGAAAACATTTTCATGCTGTGTATCTTTTCTTCACTCAGCCGCACAATGCTGCTTCTATCAGTTATTGCTTCTTTGCTCCAATTCCATCCATTTTGCCCAGAAATCCAGAAACCTGTCTTTTTTGGTTTTTTTCTTTTATTAGACCAGATTTGAAAGGTTTCTCCTGCAAGTCGTGACATGTTTATCCAGAACACTGTTGCATTGTTTTATAGTATACATGAAATTGCAGTCACAGTATGAATGTAGGAAAGCCCCTTTGAAAGCTTTATTAACATCAGATAGATATATATTTTCTTAATATGGAAAAAGTGAAATACAATTTTAAGAATGCAACAAGATTTCAATAATATTCATAAAGACGAATGCATCAAGAATGTCTGTCTTTTATTTAAATACCAAAATACATGGCATCTTCAAGCATTTGAATTACTTACCAGCTCTGAAAGTGGTAACTCTGTAATGTACATAGAAGGCATTACTTAGTCCATTACTTACTATTACTTAGTAGCATAGTATCTGAACATATTAACATTAAGATTTCTATCATTTAACACACCCAGTTCCTCCCAGAATTGTTTCTTTTCATTTGTAGTCCCACTAAGATATGATTTGGCCACCCTCTTTGGTGACACTGACAGTAGAACAACTCCTTTGGATGCTCGTGGACTTTGCTGTTCTGGGCAGTAACAAATTCCTAAGCAGCAACATTTGCAAAAGATGGATAAAGGTGAATAGCGAAACCTGCTCTGGTCAGTCCACATGGCACCCCTCAGAACTTACCCAGCAATACTCAGACAAGAGATCTCAAGTCATCAGAATAATACTTTTTCATTTAATTTGGCAGGAGGGGGTGGTATTATTTTATTTTAACTTTGGTAGAAATCAGATTCTATGGAAAGAAATTTTATTTTTAATTTCTAATAATCCATATACTATAACTTTTGGTGATAGGATCTTTACCAGTAACATAAGACTTTCCATTCCTTCAGCTTAAAGCCTGTATTCTGTTTCTTTATAATCTTACCAGACTTGGACAAAAAGACTAAGGTTCTTGTCCTGAATTTATATATGTATTGAGCACAAATCCTGAGAAAACTGATGGATATAATTGTAAGGATACTTCCCATTATATTTGGAAGGTCACAGGGATTGGGCGGACAAGGGTGTTCCTGAGCAATGGCAGAAAGCAAATGTCACACCTATCTTTGAGAAGGGTAAAGAGAAATTAGGATCAAGGATGCTACAGACTGGTCAGCTTCATCTTCATGTCTGGAAAGGTAATGGAGTAAATTCTCCCGAAATGCTTTCCCAAACATATTAAGCAGAGCAAATGAGTAGGAATGGTCAGACTGCATTTTCAAAGCAAGGATTATGCCTGACCAATCCAATAACCTATGATGATGTGACTGGCAAGATGAATGAAGACCGGTAGCTCCTTTTTATCTCAGTTTAAGCTTTCCACTCTTCCATCCGTGACGTTCTCATAGACAAGCTGACAAGCATGCAGTCTATAAGGACAGTGAGATGGATTAGAAAAGTGGCTGAACAACTGGGGTCAGGAGGTTGGGATCAGTAGCACAGCTGGATGCAAGTCTTTAACAGTGTGTGCCAGGGAATGGTACTGGGACAAATACTATTGAACACCTTTGTGAATGGTGGGTGATGAGTCAGAGCATACCCTCAAATAAGTTCACAGACAACATAAAACTGGGGAAAGTAGTTACTGCATGAGATGGAAGAGCTTCCATCCAGATCATCCTTGACAGAGATTAAAGAAATGGACCAAAAGAAACGTCCTGAAGTTCAACATAGGGAAATTCCACCTCCTCTCCCTGTGGAATTACAACACCAGGTTAACTACAGCCTGGGGGCTGACCGTAGGCAGCTTGGAGAAGAGGATCAGGAGGTCCTGTTTGCACCATAGTGACCATAACGTAGCATTGAGCCCTTGCAGTAAAGGAGGCCCTAGATGACCCTTCCTGGAGCGGAGATTTGGAGTAGGTGACTTCCAGAAGTTCACTGGCTCATCAGCTGTTCCATGGCTGTGAAGATGGAAATGTTCTTTTGTCCAGGAGAGCAGCTTGCAGAGGATTTCCCAATACACATAGGTGAAGATGAGTGTCCACAGGGCAGTTGAAAATCAGCAGAACAACTGAAACTTGAGACACTCTGTATCCTTAGTGTAGCCTGCAATACTGCCTATTGATGTGAATGCAGAGTGCTTATGGTCTGGATCTTGCTCTCTGTCTTTCTCAGGGGAATATTCACTTTCTGTTCTGCTTTTCCTCCCTGCAGTCACACAGTAAAGTTGATGCACCTGATACATTTACCATCTGCACAGTAAAATAACTCAGATTTCTTTGATGGGAACTGTGTAGCCTTGTACACATTAGAGATGTCTCAGATTTCCAACTGTCCTTTAGCTGTGATGGAGTTTAATATAGCTTCCCAAAATAGCCTACTTACTAAATTTCTAACTTCCTGCAAATGTGGTTTCTTTAATTCTTATAACCTTGTCCTGCTGTACTGTGAAAAACAAACACTTCTTGAATTATTTTAAGCTGAAAACATATTGGCCTCCAATGCTCTAATCAAATTAAACAGAAGATCAAGTTAAGCAATGATCAAATCAGCTGGTCCTGTTATTTGTGAAGCCAGATTAAATTCAGAATATTTACCCAGGCAGGTATCCTCTAGCCATGCACAAGTACTTCTGTTAAAAGCTCTGGAAATTGCATTTACTGCTGCCTTTTTTCATTATTTTATTGTGAGGAGTCATTTAGGATATAAAATAATCTCTACAGCTGTCAGAATCAGGTGATTACTAGAAAATCTTATCTTTCTTAAAAAAAGGTAAACAAGTAATCTGACAACCTTTTTGTTTCCAAAACCCCCCAGACAGTGTGGACATCTGCAAACTATGGATCTTGTCACTGAGAGGAAGAAAAGAAAAACAGAAGAAAAGCCCAAATTTAATATTTTTAAATTTTGTGTCTTTAGAAAAATAACTTCATTATTTTGGAAGCTTTATTTTCTTAGATAAAAAGCACTTGAGATTAACAAAGTTCAATTCAAGAAACCAGCAAATGAAAAAAAGAAAAGTTGAAATGAGATATTGAGAAACCAATTAGGTCAGTTCTCTATGGATCTTTTCTTTTTACAGATCAACACTGATTGCACTCAGATTGAATTTCAGGAGGCAAACTGAACAATGCTGCAGATAGAGCACTGTGTGCTTCCTGGCATTCTAGAATTACCTTTATGGACAAGTAAATTAAGCAGTGATTTTTCTCTTCCAGATATGATTTTTTATACCTCTCTGGCCTTCCATATATACCAGTACACATATTCTTTATTGTTTGTCCTTATGGTACAGAAAATAAATTAAAAAATAAAATAAATTTAAAAAAAAAAAAAACCCACAAAAAACAAAGGACTATATTTAATTTTCAGGTGATTTCATGTATTTCAAATTTTTTAAATTTCATGACACAAGCAATTTCCTTATTGGATGCAGATAATTTTTGATCCTTTGTTCAGTGGGGATATGTTTGGTGTATGCATCAATGCAATAATATAAAAATACAAAATAATGTAATACTACTATGATATTAGAACAATAGTAGGGTAATACATATTATTGAGATACTATAAATTCTTTTAAATTATCCTTTCCTAATTTTTAGGTAGTGTTTAAAAAAATCACCTGGGTCACTTGAGAATCTGTGTCAGGTAACTTCCTTTTCTACAGATTTGCTCTTTGTTTTCAAACATCCAGCATCTCAGGGGCATTATTGTAGATTTTTCACATGCTGGTAAAACTAAACCTTTGGACATATTCCTGTAGCTGTTTGGAAAGTTGCAGGAAATATCTGTCTCAAGAACTGGGAAAGCTATCTTTAAAAAAAAGGAAAAATAAGTGGTCTTGTTTCTAGCTTTAGAGCCTTTAGGTATTCCCTATCTGCAGTCACTCTGTGCCTTGAATTTGTTCCTGTATTAACCTCTCATTCTGTAAACATCTCTTGTCTCAAAAGAGGAAAAGTAGATTTTTTGTATAAATCCAGGAGCTCTGCTGTCAAAGGAGACTTAGCCTACACTTTGAAATTGAAAAAGATCTATTCTACAAGCACCTAAACCCAGGTGGCCTGAAGGAAACTTAACTTTTCAGTAGTAGCAAAGTGCAAACTGGGAAGATCACTGCAAGTGCTCATCTTAATCTAGTTGAAAATTCTATGATCTTTCACAATAAACAATCACAGTTTGAGAAGCAAATCAAAAACATGTTATGGAAATGGACTTTAAGGGACGTAGGGAAATCTATTTTTATTTACAGTAAAATAAATTAGTGTCTTGAGATCAAGAAATAAACATAATTACTGAAATGGGAGGTATACAGAATGGCTCATGTGAGAATTCTCTTCTTTAATCGCAGCTGCATTGAACTGGCACAAGGGAGCAGAGTAGGGGTGGGATTAAACTCCTAATTGTAGTGACCTACACTTTGCATTGGATATGGGCAATCTGTCACTACCCCCCAGGCCTTTCTCTCACTTTGGGCATTTTTTTTCATCTGGAACACTTTAGAACATCTAGGACGCATACAAGTGTGACTCAGGACCTAGAAAATCCTTATGCCTTGCTGGAATGGCCTCTGAGGGCCAGGGAGGTACTGGGTAGCATTTTAAACGACATTACCTGTCTTTGAATAGGTAGCAAAAAAAAAAATCCTTTAAATAGTATCACTCTCTAAAGTGCATTGAACATTTTGTGCAGACCTTATTCAGTTATGATGAGAAAACAGATCTCCAGACCACAAGCAGGCAACAGAACTCATAAAAGTTTGACTATAAGAATTTAGAGATGATTCTTCCCTTTTGAGAGACTTGATGTGGGTAGGATTCACTTCTAAGAGCATTGGCTGGGTAGCGGAGGGGGTCCCTGTAAATTTTACAATACAAATTAGTTCTCATCTTCAGCTCTTTGATTATGAGATACCTTGAGTGAATCAGTAGAGACTTTTTGAACTTTCTCATAAACAGCAAATAAATTGTATATGGGTTTATGTGCTTTTCTACAGTCATTTCATTCACAAAACAAATAATGTTTTAACAATGAACTTAATTTTTTATCAGGCTGTCCCAAGCAACAAAAGAAGATGTTAATAAAAATTTTCTTTTCATGGGCCCATATACAGTGACATACGTATATGTCTATATATAGGTCTATATATACATGACAGTTCTACATGTATACATGGTAAAGAACTTGGATTTGGACATAGTGGGGTTTTTTGGTTGGTTGGTTGGGTTTTTTGTGGGCTTTTTTTTTTTTTTTTTTTTTTTTTTTTTTTTTTTTTTTTTTTTTTTTTGTTGTTGTTGTTGTTGTTGTTGTTGGTTGGTTGGTTTTGAGGTGGGGGTTTTTTTGGTTTTTTTTTGGTTTTTGGGGGGTTTCTTTGGGTTTTTTTGTGTCACAGTGCATTGCCAGCAAAATATTTTTGTCCATTTCCAATCAAAACTTTTTATGTTCCATGAAGTAATATTTTCACTGTTTTCAGTTTGAATGATACCCTTCTAACATTGTGTTTGCTGATAGCAGTAGTGTGGTTGTGCAGAAAAAGTGATGGATCTTATTTATTTAAATTGACTACTGGGAAAGTTTGGGAATTATTTTGACTTTGTCACTTATTCCAAATCTAGGATTAATAATACCATTTAGATTTAGCTAACTAATCCTAAAATCTTTGATTAGTCACATCTTATTTTGAATCTAAACAAATATCCAGACTTTTCCTTAGTTTAGTGGCCTAGAGTGTTGCCTTTTAGGCCCGAGGAGCAGACACAGAACATCAGCTGTGTAGTGTTTAGCAGTGTGACAAACTCCAGGTTCTGAATTTCAGTGGCACTAGAGCTGTGCTGAAGAACACCTGGTGAGTTGGCCTGTCTGTAATGGACATGGTTTTGAAATGTATTTATTATGGGAAGTGACACAAGGGGGGGCAGGGGGACACTAAGAAAAAGAGAGTCTTAATCCCATTGATAAAGTGTCATCGAATCCCATTCCTGCAACGATTTAAAGTGATAATCCCAGGCAGCCCTACTGAAGAGCTCTTCACCACCTAGTGATAACGCTGCCAGAAACTCCTTCCAGTGATGTGACATTGCAGTTGTGTGTCAGCTTAGCTGCTTGCCTGCACAAATTTATGGAAAGCTGTTTGTAAAAAGCACAACATTCCCTCACCCACTGAATATATAACAGATGCAAAAATACACTTGAGGTTATATATACTAGAAGACTAAACTGTTCAATTTGACACATTTAGCTTGTTGGCAATGTGCTTTGTTTAAATTAAAAAATAACACTTTGCTGAAGATGATGAAGTAAAATGCTGCATTGAAAGAAAGTATTAATCATAATTAGTGTAGTGATTTGCTCTTTATTAACACTGTTGCATCAGTAGCCTCAGGCCCATATCCAGACTACTGCCCCATTAGGGTAGACCAATGCATATTAAATCACCAGTGAATTAAAATACACAGCATTTCCTACACACCAACACCTAATTGAACTGTTCCCTTCTCCAGAGAAGCTGACTCTGCTTTCTGTGCTAAGATGGTAAGGACCTGGTGAATGACTCGGTTTTATTGTGACTGTACAGCAGAGGAAGCCCCACCATCCATTACCAAGGCCAAAGAATTCTTGGTGCTGCCATCCTTGAGGTTTTGGTTTCACTGGTGGGAGAGGGTTCTGCCTGTGTTTGGTCATCAACAAAGCCACGTGTTTGTGTTTTTTCAAGAGGCCAATGCCACTGGGGATGATAGGAACATTTTGTACAGCGTGTGAAGGAAGAGCCAGTCTTGGCGTACTCACAAGGGTAAACTGCAACACAAAATGGTAAATAATATCTTTTGCTGTGTATTAGAGTATTTTTTTCCCTCATTTCACATTAATTATTTTGAAAAACTGGCTACTCCTGCTGCACATTGCAGGGAATCCACAGCTAATTATCAGGTTTTGTCTGCCTTTTTGGTGGTTATAAATTAGTGTCAATTCCACCGATTCACTAATTTTGCTCCTACGAGGGTATCAGAGTCCCACCTGAGGTTTAATAACTAATCTCTCATCACTTAATTTACTATATTTAAGTAGTTTCCAAATGTTTTTGCAAGAAACTTGGCCTAACTGTGCTAGTGCAGCTGGATGGATCACCTCCACAGCTGCACTGGGGAGTTAGCACTACTTGGGAGGAATGGATGTGTTCCTGGGCAGTGCTTCCTGAAAGTGCTACTGGTCATGGGAAGAGCAGGAAGCCTTATAGCTGCAAAACTGTAGAGGCTTTCAATTAATAATAGACCAAAACAAACCAACCAACCAACAACAACAACAAAAAAAAAACAACAAAATGCCCTAACCAACCAAAAAACCCCAACCAACCCAAAACTAACCGCAGAGATTTATATTTGAAAAGCAGGATTTTTTTTAATATTTCATGTGAATCTGTATCCAAGGCCCTATATGAAGTTATGTAGGAAATTTCAAGAGTTTCCCTGTGAGATTTCTAGGCTCTAATTCTGCTAGAGAGATAAATAATATCAGAAGAATTTATTCTCTCACAGGAAAATGAGGTATTTCCATCTCAGAGAGAAACAGGAAACCTGCAGGTTCGACAAATGCTTCAATTCTGAGAAAAAAATAAAACTAAACTTTTATTACCCCAAAACCTCTGGGAAAAAACCAAAAGCAATCCTTTTCTCTAAAATGTTGCTTAAGTGGGAAGCGTAGGAGAGTTTCTCTAATGTCTTAGAAAAAGTAGTATTTATCTTCTTTAAATGAAAACACGAATAGTATTCCTTGTTCAGCAGCTTAGTGATCAGAGTACTACCCTGGGATTTTGCTCTTCTTCCTTGAAAAACAAACAAACTGAAAGTTCAAGGGAAAGATGCCTAATGCCTATCTCTTTTTTTTTTTTTTTTTTTCTAGCTTATGTTAAGATTTTAACTTTTTGAGTGAAAATGTGTATATAGCTTCACTTTTCTCTTTTTTGGTTTTTGTAAACATCTTACAGGTGAAGTCTACTGTAAAAAAAAAAACATGATTCTGATTGAAGTGCAAAGGGCAAATTTCTAAGAGGCCAAATACTTCACTGCTGCAGACACATCTTTCCCAGATGTGTCTGGAACACAGAGAGAGTCAACGTAAGGGATTTATCTGACAATGTATCCAAAAGTCTGTGAAAGACTTGTCTGTAGACAATAATAAAGTTGTATGTTTTAAGCTTTTTGAAGTTCAGAATTTCTTTTCCACAGTGAGTCTTCATGTATTTAGAATAATATGTAATAACAAAAAGCAAAACTCATCAAGTTATTGAGTGGGGGGTGAGAGTTAGAGGCACAGGGCTGAATCACTGTCAGTGTCATAATGTCATCTCATAAATCAAAGAAGTCTGTGCTAGTTTGAGGATAATGTGGTTCATGTTAGATAATGAAACATGATTTAAAATAGAAAAGATTTCAAAATGATACCTGAAAAAAATCTAAACATTGTGCTCAAAAACTGACCAAATGTTCTATTGCCTCAGCTGTGTTTTCAGACCTAATTTGTCAAAGTTTACATTGCACTTTAGAAACACTGATGTTGATGAAACGGCACTTTTGAATGACAAATGCTTGGAAATCTTTAAATTGGTTTTACTGTATTTTATTTAACTACTGATCTTTGATCCCTGAGGTCCTGAGGATCAAGAGAAATTAGAAGAGACTTTCCCAATAACTTGCACCAAGTATGATCTTCAGGACTCGCTACTGCACCATTCATTTTCTGTGCACAATTGTCCCGGTGAAGACTTCTTCACCTCTGTACCTCACATATCTTTTGTTGAGTGGAGAAAGTGACTTTGCATGACAAGAGGAAATTTCTGACTTCCAGAGATGTGCACCAATGTTATACTTGTAGAGATCCTTACAGCTAATTGATATGTGATGAATCAAAGCCTTCTGATGTTGAAAGCAGCCTAGTATCACTTTTCAGCAACACTTTGGAAGGTTAATCCTTCGGAAATTGTATCATCTCAGTTTCTGATGAGATTAAATTAATTTTTAAGGCATTTTGATGAATTATGTTTTCCCAACAAGAAGTAGAATTGGTCTACAAAAGGGATATGAGATGTTCCATTTAAAAAGTCACCATGCTTTGCACAGTGGCTGACTTGCGAAATTCAGTGTACTGGGTCCATTGTTCCAGACTGCACAGGTTTTTGAGGTTTTTGATTTGCTTTTTTGTTGTTTATTGAGCTGTCATTGTCTTGACTCATGATTTTGATCACCTCTGTTCTGTTCTCCTCCTCAGCCCTGCTGGGGAGTGGAGTGAACAAAGGGAGGGCTGTGTGGTGCTGAGCTGGTAGCTGGGGTCAGTGCACAACAACTGAAATTTCCTGTCATTTTGAAGTGCCAAAAGTTTCTCTTATGCATATCAGTGCTGCAAATTTGGCAACAAAGGAACAAAGTATTTTTTAATTTCCTTTCCTATTGAAAATCCCTGAAAAAGGCTGTTAAGCATCTATGGGAGTTTTGTGAAAAATAAGAAAGTATTTTGTTTCAGAGGACAGCCTTTGCTGTTATTATGCTGCATGCCAAGGAGGGACCATGGTGGGCTCTGTTGAGGTTGAGTTCAGGTGGGTAAATATCCCAGAGGGGCACAGGGATGTGGACCCCTCTGGCAGAGGTGCAGTTTGTGCTGGTGTGGCTGAATTGTGCCTGAGGTTCTGCAGTGTGATGCCAGCCAGGTACTGGGGATGGAGGCTGCCAGATGTTAACATGCAGGGCATTCCAGGAGAGCTCTGTGACATGGCTGCAACCTCACCACTGCATTCCTGCAGGAAAATCTGCTCACTGTTCACTTTAACATGAAGTGAAAACACTCGGAGCTCAATTGTCTACCAAAACAACAAAAAAACCCACAACCAATCAAACAAAACAAAACCACCAAAAAACCACCACCACCAAAAAAAAAACCCCAACCAAAACCAAAAACAAAACAAAACAAAACAAACCCCAAAACAACATTAAAAAACCAAACAAAACAAACAAACAAAAAAAAAAAAAAACCAAACAAAAACACCAAAAAACAAAACCAAACCCCAAACAAACAAAAACCCACAAAAATCCCCCCAAATTAATCTTGTTCTTAAGAGCAAACCATATCTATCACAAAAAACTGTAACCACAGATCAGCATAATTCTATGGAAAATTAGCCATGAAGTTAAATTAACAAGAGTGCTACTAAATGTCCTATTGCATCCTGTGTCACATCTTACAATGTTACTTTGATTCTTTCTATGAACAAACTCTGCTTGTAAAACAAAAAAATACCTGTATGAGTTTCAGTATTGCTGATAAAAGGTAAGTTGTCATAATGAAGCTGAATCAGAAAAAAAGAATAAATCCTTCTTATGGTTTCTCTTATCTCTTTTTTTATGTTTGTCTTCTAAAATTCTAGAACAAAGTATGTTAACAAAATAAAGGGCTCCTGTTCCCCTATGTTCTTATCTTTTACTCATTAAAAAAAAAAGTTCAGACACAGAGGGTTGGCTTGAGAGGAATATGACAATAACGAGAACAATGAAAGCAACCGAATTTAGGCTCTCGTTCTGGTGTAGATATTCAGAACTAACCAAAAGAACAGCTCCCTAGCATTGCTCAATTCTATCAGCTGCTGAAGGAGCCTAAAATGGCTCAGATGAAGACTAAAATTAGGCTTCATGAATCTCATCCTAATTTTTACAGGGAATTGGTGTTTGGGGAATGCACAGATCTTTTCATTTTAATTAAAATACCATAATTAGGTTCTTGAAAATAATTTGTATTCTGCAAAATGTTTTTGAATTTGCCTCCTCCTTCCTATTTTGAGACTAATGTCTTGAATTTTTTGTCTTTTAAAAGTTGAATTTCAGTCAGTGCTGTTAATTATGGTTTCATTCTTGTGCAACATCCCCCTATTGGTAGTTTTTTGAGACTATATAGACTATGGTGTTTCCTGGGATTGCTCAGACTGTGGTGGGGCTCCAGTACAGCTGACTGGAGCAGAGAATGCTAAAGCTCTGCACTCTGTCAAGGGACCAATGAGGACTATTCACCACCCCCAAACAAAACAGTAAAAACGAAAAATTAATGTCTGTAATGCTTAAGTGAACTGAACTGTAACATTTTAAGGGTGCACAGTAATGTCTTATATTTTTCCTTACAAAATAAACAAACCATTCTAAAATTGTAGTGGTATGAAAGTGGTAGAAAGGGAATTTCTCACACTTATTTGAAGAAATATGAGTTTCTGTTTTAATTAGAATGAGTCATAGGTTTTGCTTTTTTTTTTGACAATTTTTTTTGTTCTATTTATAGAATATATTCTTTTTTAATTCTTTTTTTATTAATTTAATTAAATTTAATTTAATTTTAATAAAGTTTATAAAAAGCAGCATTTCAGCATGAGATGGGAATGATCTAGAATTATATTTGACAATAATTTTTTCTAGTTATAGTTATGGTCTGAGAAATATCTTGAAACTCTATTTTACAGTTGTTTTTTTTTTAATACAGGAAAATAATTTTCTCTTTCTGAATGTTCAGATTATTTGACTTTGTCAAAGGAACACAATTTACTCAATAGTTTCTGTGCACCATAAAGACAATAATGCTCTCATCAATTAATTTCCTGAGTATATGAATAGTTGTTTGAAATATTTTTTTTCATAACAGTCTTTATAATATTAAATTTCAGCTTACTCTTCATGTTCAGATCCAGCACCTCAGTGCTCACATAAATAGCATTATTTTCCTATTTCCCATCCTAACTTTACTTCTGGATCACTTGGTTTGTCTGTTGATGAGGGGTTTAGGGGTTTTACCTGCGTCTGCAAAGCAGTGTGTATTTGGGGACTACTCTGAAAGAGATTGAAAGAAGTATCAGAGAAAAGAGGAAGTCTGTTTATTATTCATGTACAGAATAGCACCTACATGATTTTCCTCAGTATGTCAAAGACCCCTAGAGAAATGTTAGATACCTAAAAACTGGGAAAGGCTGGAAAATACTGGATCAAAGAAAAAACAATTCTGATTCTCTAGAACTTACTCCACAGCTATGTTTATAGGTAATATTTATGTGCTCTTTGAGAATTAATGTGTTTTAACATTTTTTCTTGTCTCTTAAAACAGTAGATCCAAATCTATCACGTTCTTATTTATGAACTTTTGATTTTTGCCTTTGGTTGGTTGGTCGGTTTGGAGGGTTTTTTTGGTTTGGTTTGGGGTTTTTTTTTGTTTTTTTTTCTTTTTATATTTTGGTTGTTTTGATTGTGGTTTGGGGGGAGATTGCTTTTCATTTGTTGGTTTTGTTTTGTTTTGGGCTTGGTGGAAGATTTTTAGGGGTTTTTGTGGGTGGTTTTGTTTTGTTTTGGGTTTTTTTTTGGGGGGGTTTTTGTTTTTTTTTTTTTTTATTATTTTTAATTTTTATTTTTATTTTTATTTGTTTGTTACTGTTGGTCTGATTTAATGTTTCTGGAGCCTAAGTGTGTCTATTCTGATGAATAAAAGAGAAACAAGGAGCAGCCCCTGGACTCAATGCCAGGTAGAACTCTCTGGTTCATGTCTATGCTACCAGGACAGCTCCTCTCTGGCAGGCTGGCTACATCTACAGGCATAGAGTAGCCCTTGGCAGCTTCACACTCAGGCAGTTCCCTCAAGATATAAAATGCAAAATTATCAACATGTATTGCAGTAGTGCTAGTGAGAATAATTTCAAGGTGCCTGAAATAATGCAAGGATTATATTGCAATTTGATAGGGAGAAGTGTTTATGGCAGGAAAATGAGACTACGGCTTCTGTGCACTGGCATATGGCAGGTGTGAGTGCTGAAAGGTATGATACAAGTTTGGATAATATTTTAGGATTAAAAAGAATTGTATCAGACAGACATTGTGCAATTGTATACACGCCGCCTTATGGATAGAGAATCTCTGTGGCATTATTCCCTGAACTGGAATAGAGATAAATTGTGGAAAACTTGCTGGAGTGCTTCAGGAAAGATATGGAGAGTCAGATGACAGGTAAGCAGTGTGGAGAACCAAGTCTGACTTGTTTATAACAATTTTTCCAAACTTGTTCCTGTCTCCCTTACAGCAGGCAATGTAGATGTATACTAAATGTTCCAAATAAAATCTTGTCTGTGATACGTGGCTCATTTCTAATATAGTTTGAAAAAAATATGACATTACTGGTATAGTCAGGAATCTGTCTTTATGTTGACTTTGTCATGATGGTGGTTCACCACTATCCTCCAACTGAGTAAAAATTTACCATTCGTTTCCATATCTGTCTCTCTCAAATTCCAGATAAATTAGAATTATTCCTATATGTCAATGCATCTAAATCAGAGTGACATTCTAAAACTACTAATACTCACACAGCTTTTTCTAGGGCATGTATTGTGTTTTCTGCTCCTTGAATTGACTTGGGATATGGGGAGTTACAAAGATACTCTGGGCCTTTCCATGCTTCACTATATAATTTCTGTGGATTTTTTGCTGAGATAAAACTGATGCTGGAAGACTTCCCATTATGGACAGATTTGCAAAGAACCCATTAAAGATTGCCAAGTAAATGCTGACAGGTTTTTACAGGGGAAAAAAAGTATTGTGTATTTGCCTCACTGAGCAGGGCATGTTTAATATGAATATTAGGATGTTAAGCCAAAAAAAGAGGAAAGAATTCACTGTTTCAGCAGGCATCAGAACTGCTGCAGCTGTTTAGGGGTGATACACAGGGCTAACTGCATTTAATTGCTGAAATAAAGATAACTATACCAATAAATTTTGCAAAGTTCAACTGATGAGCTTCCACTTTATGGCTAAAATGTATTTTATTCATCTTGTAAAACAGGCCTAGTTATAACTAGACACTCTTCAAAAAGTACTTACAGTCAGTGGAAGGCTCCCTTAGAAAATGATTCACTCCCTTGGGATTCTGTACCTCAGTCTAGAGGTGCCTGTCTCTCTCAAATAATTGCATAAATAACCTACAATAGCTAGCCTCTAAACTTGTCTAAATCAAGACAAGACACATGTGCACAAACATGTGCCTTAAATGATTATATTTCACTATTTCACTATTTCCCTGTATCATGTTGCTCCCTGTAAAGTATATTTTAATCTTTTGGTGTGTTAACAATGCTTCCAAATTTACAGGCATCAGGAGTCATTAAAATACCAACTTTTTTTCTGCCAAAAAACCCACCCCAAAAAAGCCCCAACCAAAACCCCAACTATCTGCAGGTGTTCTTTTGTAACATATGCAGGCATGTTGGAGTTGAACAGAATTGGCCCTGGGTTGAAACTCTGGCACACACTGCCAGTGATGGCCTCCAGCTGGAGTGGATGTGACTGACCACCAGTCTATGATCCTGGAAGATGAGCTACTTTCCAGTTTGTCTCACTACCTACTTATCTAGACCACACTTTGTCATGTTGTTCATGAGTATTTGATGTAATACAGTGTTAAAATCTGCAGTGAACGTGAACAACAACAATAATCTGCTGAGCCAATGATTTCTTTGCAAAAGGTTACTGGGTTATTCAGGCATTTGACATGATATTCATAATCTATGTAAGATAAAAAACCAACATATGCCATTGATTTTTTTTTAAAATTCATTTTGACTAGTCTCAAAAGCCTTATTTTCCTTAATGTGATTGGAAATGTATTTTGGGATTATTTGCTTTCTCATCTTCTCAGGGATTCAGGTAAGGTTAATGGGCCCGTAGATTCTTGAGGATCATATCTGATCCTCATTCTTGTCTGTCTTCATCAGTTTGTTTTCTTCCATTGCACAAGAATTTCTTGCAGGTACCATGATCTTTCCAAGGTAGTTGAGAGCGGCCTCACAATAACATTTTCCAGCTTCATCAGCACTCCTGAGTGCCAGGTCCCACAGATGTGAGGATGTTCACTTCCTTTAAATATTCCCAAATCTGATCCTCTTCTACTGAGAGTAACTCCATTTTTGCTTCAGACTTTCCCACAGATTTGAGGAATCTGGAATCCCAGAAGATAAATCTTAGCTGTAAAAACTAAAGTATTTTTTGTGTTCTTGTACATCAGTCTCCCTGTATTGTTCAGCAGCAGCTTGGTCTTCCTTTAGCTGCTGATATTCTTGTTGAAGTCTTGACAGATATTACTCCAAATGAGTTTTGGCTTTCCCAGCCACAACCTCACCCTTGGAGAGTGTCTGTGCTCTTTCTATATTAAGTTGCTTCTACCTCTCATATTCTCACTTTTTTTTTTTTCCCCATTTGACTGTAGTTAATACATGCAAGACTCAGTCCATATTCATTCACAGGCTGACATCTTGTCACCTTTACTAGATTGTGCATATTGGGATGGACCATTCACAGGCTTGGAAAAAGTGACCCTTGGAAATCAATCATCTCCCCCAGACCCTTATACTTGCTCTTTTCAGGATCACAAACAACATCATCTCTCTGGAGTCAAGGGTTCCCCAGCCATCACATTCCTGACCAGTTCATCATTTGCTGTACTTGTGAGATCCAGCAAAGCCACTCCTTTTATCTAGTTCTAACCAGGTTCCAGGAGCAGTGCACTCCAGAAATCCCCTACATTGCTTGAGCTCTTCTGTGTTTTCACTCTGCAGATATCAGGCTGGTTTCAGGTACTCATGAGGCCCAGGACTTTCCAGTTGTCTGAAGAAAGAACACTGAAAAGGGATACTAATAGAACCCTTTTAATCTATCAAGTCTTTCTCCAAAGAAGTGCTATTGAATATAATTAGCTTTTTTTTTTTTTTTTTTTTAATTCTGGAACCAAAAATGAACTAAATGTTATTAAGGAATTGACTATTGAGGAATTAATTAGGACAGTTGTCAGTCTGCAATTATTCTTTCAAAATTGGGAAAAGATGCTATGCATTCTGGTGGGAAATTATTTACCACAGTTTCAGATTAACATATAATGGCAGTTCTTTTACTGGGAGTTATTAAAAGCAGTAATAGCCATATGTGCTTACATAAAAAAAAAAAAAAAAAAAAAAAAAAAAAAAAAAAAAAAAAAAAAGCAAAGAAACCCCACCAATGCTGTGCTTCTTTTGTTTTTGAATTCATTCCTAAGTGTATCAGTGACATTCAGAAAGAATTATAACAAGATAATGACTGAAAAATGACCTTTCTAATGATTTCTGTTAAATTTTAAAAAACGATACATAGGAATAAAGACCTTAAAACCCCCTTCATTGCATAATTTGGTGAATGTGAATGAACAGATAGGCCTCTTTGGGAAAGATCTTAGGAATGTCTGCTTTACCTGACAAGGAACAGAGCTCATTACTGCTAGAGTAATCAATAACCCCTGCTAATGTGTTCAGTTGGCAACATAGACCAAATCAATAAAACCTGCCACATGCTTTTGTTTTAGGAAATGAAACCTTTTAGTTCTTAATTAAGGGAGAGACCTCACATCCTTAATGATGTTTGCAATGACTGTTGCCACAGAGGACAATAACAACTGCATCTGAGGTTTGCTCTAAAAGACTTTGACAAAGTAGTCAGAGAGTTGAGCCAAAACTGATCTAAATTTATTTAATTTATTTTAATGCAGCAAAACCGAGGGAAAATAATATTCAAGAAGAAGAAGTATTCTGATAAATTACTGTGGTTTTCAGAAGAAATAACACTTCCATTACTGTAAAGTGTGTCTGCAATCTGAAAACCAAAAATACAGAATCAAACCATGCCAAAGTGCTTTGTGTGCTACTGATTGTGGATCTTTAGACATGGTCACTGTAAAATGTAAGTTATTATTTTTTGCTTCCTCTCTGTTGTTATAATTCTGACTTCTGTACTGGTGCATTTTCTACAAGATAAGCTAAGGGAAAGCTCATGTAGAGTGGAAAGCAGGAACAAACTAACAATAATGACTGCACTGAAAATGGCTCAGCTATTTACAGTTAACAAAAGGATAAACATATGGGAAGGAATGGATTACTTTAAATGTTTAATCAAAAAATCCTATTTACATAACACATGAAAGATGTGAATGGGCTCATACACATGCATCTTGGTGATGGTGTTATTATCTTTTCCAATGCTAGTATGTTGGAAAACAACTACATCAAAGGTTTGTATAACGGGAGCTAACACTTTCATTTCCAACATAGTTTCTGTGACAAGATTAGCTGCAATGAAGTCTTAAAGGTTCAAAGAGGTTTTAGGAGAATCATATCTAAGGATTCAGATTTGCAAAGCACTAAACCTTCACAGAAATTGACTATAAGTTCACCTGTCTAAGAAGGTGTGGTGATATGGAAGGGAATAAAAATGGAAGAAATCAAAGGGAGAATTGCTAAGCATTTGCATAGCAGCCTAAGAATGCCAAATCTTACATTGTCACTAATCCTGAAAATGCAAATCCATATGTCTAATTTTACTCACACAAATGATCACTTCCAGGACCAAGCTCAAAGATCATCGTTATTAACTGAGAAATACAAGGATCTAAAAGCATGATGATTGACACCCCTTTCATTTACACAGTACAAGACACACACTAAATGTGCTGAAAGCAGTACTATTACAGCACTTTAAAACCAAGAAGTTAAATTTAGGCTAAGTAGAGGAACAGTGTGATGTGGAGGAGATCAAGATGGGAAAAGAAGTAAAGATATTACATTTCATGCACTTCCTCAAAGTAACATTTTTTAAAAAAATATATATTTAGCAGATGCTTGGGAACAACACTTGCATCATGAATGCAAAATCTGGCCTGTATGAGGCCTATATTTTCTACAACAAATGTTTCTGGGTTATTTTTGCTTTATTTTTGATGAGTTTTGGTGTGTGGGTTTAGATTTTTTATGTTTGTTTGTTTGTTTGTTTGTTTTGTGTTGGGTTTGAATATGGGGTTTTTTTTTTGAGTTTTAGGTTTTGGGTTTTGTTTGGTTTGGATTTTATTGGGATGTTTAGTTTTGTTTTTTTAATCCCTGGCTGAAACCTGGATTTGCTCTTTTGTGTGTGTTTTTTATTGTTGATTTTTTTTTTGTCACTTGTTTTAAGCTTAAATAAATTATAAAACAAAAATCTTCAACTAAAATTTAAATTTTATGATTACATCTGTTACAAGTGCTTGTTCAGAATAAGTTATTCCTTGGGAGAAGACCTACCTTTTGTTAGGAGACAAACAAACCTTTTGTTTGCTTCTTTATTAAAAGAAGCATAGTGGACAGTTTCTTAGCATTTCTTACCTATCTCTAGCCAGCTGCAAATGCAAACATCTAAAGTTGATTTAATAGCTTAAATGCAGCTATTGACTGCTCTTAATTTTCCCTGCCCTCATGTTTTTTCTGGGACATCAGAATACAGCTTGTATCTGATAGTAGACCCAAGCTAAACCTCTTGTCTTTCTGGCTGATACCACATGGCATGTCTACACCAGATATTTCTAGGCAAATGAGCTGCCTCCCATCCAGTAGTAATTTCCCTTACTGGCAGCAGAGCAAGGGAGGTGAAACGAACTGAATTAGAGGCACCTTCTGAAGATGTCTATGTTGGGGCTGAAATGAAACCTTGAAGGAAAACAGTGCTCTCTTTATTATGTCAAAATAAGTTGCTTGATTTTCCCAGGTCACATATTTCATTCTTTAAAAAATTGAGTCTCACCTGGTATGAGAATAACAGCACCTCTTTCTGTATGCTTTAATAAAATATTCTGTTTGAGGCTGCTGAGAACTTTGCTGCTAACTTGAATGATAGCAAGGCTGGTCATTTTATTAATATAAATTAAAGTACTACAATACAATAATTATTCTCCCACACTTTCTATTTTTGGACAAGGTATTTCAAGTCTCAAATTCCTCATACCTCCAAGTATTTTTAGATGCTCATATAGTGCAACATGAACAAATAGAAAACAGCCTATTTTAGAAGATTAAGCTGTATAAAATACAAGCTAATTTTCTGAGAAAATAAAGAAGGGGGAATAGCTCTAAGAGGCTCTATTTCAACCAGATGAGGAAGTTGAGTAAAGAAATATGATCAAAGCAATGTAATACGTGCCTGCCAGAAATAATAGGTACATACTGAAATTTCCACTTTTAACTTTGCATATGGTTGTTTGAAGATTTGCATATATTTGTAGCTGTTGAACATTTTTGTTTCTACAGATTCCATGAAAAAAGTTGTAACTCAAAGGAACATGCTAAAAAAAAATCAGGAAAAGGGAAGAGAGGATACCAGGAAGACTTTCAGGATTATCATGCAGAATATCATGCTGAATATTTAATTAGTCCAGGATAACAACAGGTAATTAAGAAATCAAGCAAAGTTCTATTATGCATAATTTTATAATCTATGCGGGTGTGTCATAAAATTACAAGCATTTGTCCTTTAAAAAAACTAACCATGTGTTTAATGCAAATGCAATCATGCTAATGTGATTCACATTTTTTAAAGTGCACATTGAGAGAGTGGGTAATAATGAGAGGCTTTGTAAACAAAATCGCTGGGAGATACTAATAATGTAGCACTACTAAAGTGTGTTATTTATTGTGAAATTTGGAGGAGAGAAAAAAGTGACCTATAATCAGCTCTTCATTTCCTGTTTTTAATTATCAGGTATTTTGGGATAGCATTTATCTTTTGTTGTTCCTCTATTTGTTTGTGCTTCTGGCCTTGGCTATGTAAGTCTGGGAGAAGAAGTGAGATAAGAAGAAGTGAGGATATATTCGTATCATTTCACTTTAATTCGGCTGGTTAAATGGAAAGAGATAATCTCTTTCTCTGAACTGCCCCTGGCAGAAACTCTGATGACTCCAAGGGGGACCTTAGCCTATATAAAACAAGTTATATAAAATAGTTATATATAAAGTTATAATACATAGAAAATGAAAGGTGTTTTGCTGTCTAAGGTTTATTGTTACATCAATGTCTAAACCTAGATTATTCACAGCTTCTAGTAAACCATAAAATTTATGAGGTATTCACATAGGATGGCAAACATGATCTGGTGCTTGGCAGCTGGAGGGCATGAGGAATACTCCAGACCTTTTTGACATAGTGGAGAACATCTGTGTTTAGACAACTGAACCCTTCTGTGGGTATCCATATTCAGGTGAATGTAGTAGCTTTTGGTTCCCCACTAGTGATATTGAATAGAACTAGAATTTTGATGTCTGGTGCACTCATAGACCTAAATACCCAGCACAAGAGAGACATGGACTTTCTGGAGCAAGTTCAGTGAAGGGCCACAAAGCTGATGAAGGCCTTGGAGCATCTTTTATATAAGAAGAGGCTGACAGAGCTTGGGCTGTTCAAACTGCAGAGGAGAAGGCTGAGAAGGATTGAGGCAATGAGTATAAATTACTGATGAGGGAATAAAGAAGTGAAGCCAGAGTCCTCAGTGGTGCCTAATGAATTGGTTGCCCAGAGGTGCTGAGGAATCTCCTTCCCAAAAAACCCTAAAACCCAACTGACCTGGCCCTGGGCAGCCAGCTCTAGATAACTCTGCTCTGAGCTGGGCATAGGAACTCTGGCTCCAGAGCTGCCTTTTCACAGCAGTCGTTCTGTGGTTCTATTCTGGTGATATCCATACAAAAGGGAGCAATTTTTAAGAAAAAGATACTTAAAAATGTCTCAGCCAGGGAGGTGGAGTTTCTAGTACCTGCATTTGTATGTGTACATGTAAATGGAGACAACTTCCCTGAAGTTCCTTGTTTGGTATTCACATGCCTCCAATATCCAGAAGTACCTAGAATGAGGACACAGAAGTGTCTAATATGATACCACACAATGTACCTTAAAAGCATAATAAAGTGTCACTGTAGATCCTCTCTTCTCTCCGAAGCAGTACCATTTTGTTAAAAAATGTGTCTTAAAGGGCTTATAAATGTCCATTTGTGACAGTATGGTCTTTCAATAAAGGTTTTACACAGATTTCTAGGCCACTGCACATAAACAAAATATATCCAAAATATTTTTTTAATAATTTCAACTATTTACCCTCAAAATGATATCAAGGTATTGCTCATGCCAGGGTTCTTCACAAAAGTCACAGAAGTACAGAATCACAGCAGGGGTCCTGTTGGAAGGGAGCACAGTGGGTTCATGTGGTCCAACCTCCCTGCTCAAGCAGGGCCATTCTAGAGCTCATGGCACAGGATTGCGTCCAAATGGTGTTTGAGTATCCCCAGAGAGGAACAGTCCACAGCCTCCATGGCTTACCTGCATGGTCACCTGCACTGTGAAGAGGCTCTTCCTCTGGTTCAGGTGACACTTTCTGTGCATTAGTTTCTGTTCATTGCCTCCTGTCCTAGTGCTTGGCACCACTGAAAAGAGCATGGCTCCATAGCATAGGTACCCTCCCTTCAGATACTTGTAGACATTCATGAAGTCCCCTCTCTGTCTGCTCCTCTAGAGGCTGAACCGTGGAAATGGGACTGTTCTGGATTTGCCTCTTTATACTGTCTAGAGTCCTTCAATATTATCTCATTGTCCAGAGTCCTTCAACATTATCTCAATGCTAATACTCTCAAACCCTAGCCCAAGTCCTCACAAAAACATAAGAATGCTGTATTTAGTCATATCAGATTAAGGATGCCTTTAATTCAGCAGTCTGGGTTCAACAGCAGTAGAAAAGTGCTGAGAAACTACAGATAAAGCTGATGAGGTACTTTCTTTAATAGTATCTCATTACATCATTCATGCCCCATATTAATACTCATTACTCCATTATTTAGAAAAAACATGATCTAAATAAGTTGTTAGAAATTATTTTATTAACAAAGCATATTTTCTCTTAAGACCTGCAAGGGAAAGATTTTGCTAAATCTTGGCTTAAAAGCTTTCAATGTGTTGTTCTGGCACTGACATAAACTTGCACCGATGACTCAGCTACAAATATATTATCACTTCTTCCTAATGAGCTTAGGTTCAAAACATTTTTCTTTAAAGAGGAGTATGTGGAGCAGGTAGTAAAATTTAAAATGAAAGCATGGCTTCTCTCATTCTAAGGCACTCCACAGAGTCTCCACCTAATTACTTTGGCTTCAAACCCATTTTCTTTAAGATGATGTTGTAAATAACTGAATGACAGGGAAAGAAATCTAATTTTACAGCTGCATCTCCAATTAAAATTTCAGTCAAAAAAAAATTAAATTATATTTTTAAACTGATACCTTGTTTTTCAACCCAAGACATTTTGTGAAGAGTAACTGGTATTTTTCATCTACACTATTGTAATTGAAACTCTTTCTAGAGCATGATCTTTCAACATTAGTCTTAGAAAGATTTTTTTAAAATTTTATAGATGACTCATAAACTTTGACAAATGGATCTTATAATGAAAATGCTGACATAACATTAACCATAGCAGCAAAAACAGTGCCACAGTAATTTATTTACATGTCGCTTTTCAATTTCTTTGCATGGTATTGTTATCATTTTTATGCCAAGTATTATTTTTCAACAAGTTTCTGATTTGCAATTTTATACTGCAATCTTTACTGTTGGCTGGGGTTTTCTTACAAATTAATTACACTCTTCAAGGAAATTGCTTAGACCTAGAAAACTGACACAATTTATTGTTGTTTCCAAAGGGAAACCTTAATGTCTTCACTACAGTATGTGCTCAGCCCTATTGTAGTTTTCTCTACAGTGATAAGCATAATAACATAAATAATAATGTAATAATGATTCTTAAAAATCATCAGAAGGCATCTGTTCAAGTCAGGAAAGATTGCTGGTCTAATTTTCTTCTCAATTCCAAAGATTTAATATTGGTACAGCTCCAATTTCTGTGACTATATTACATATTGTACCTCTTTGAAGAGCTACACTTATCTGTTTTCTAATAGAATGAACTAAAATCTGAAGGAATGTGTATAATCTGCTGAATTTAAGCTCAATATTTATGGAGAAGGAGAAGACAAGGACTTTATTCAAACAAGAACTATAGGAAGAATAATGACACTCTCTTAGTTGTCAGTAAACTATCAAAGCACACGTACAAGGAGGTACTTCAAGACTTAATTCTTGATCAAAATGATGACTTAGCTGTCACCACAGAGACTGTGGGATATGCTGCACATCTGACACAGACATAGAAGAATGCAATTTGTTCAGGGAGACAAGCAAGGGAAAAACACAAGAAATGTGTTTTATATCAAAGGTGTAAATACTGGTTTAGATGCTACATGAGAATAGACTGATTTAAAATCTGTGACTAATGTTAAAAAGAAAGAAGAAAAGGAATCTGCTATGACTGGGGATTACTCTAAGCCACCAAATGCATACAATGAGTTAAACCCCAGAGAGAAATCTTTTTGTGACTAATAGAAGAATTAGTGAAATATCTTAATTAGTAATAAGGGGAATATTTAGCTATCAAGGGGCCTGTTGAGAGCAGGGAAAAGGAAAATGGATGGTTGAGGAAGATTTTGGAATTAGTTTAGAGGTTATTTAAACCAAAGATGGAGACATAAATTAGACAAGCAAGCTCTTCTGTACCAATTCTATTAAAATGGGAAGAAGTGGTTGAAATAAATAGAGTGATAATACTATGATATGATCCTTAATAAATTGTTTGCTTGTTTTAGACAAGCAAGCTCTTCTGTACCAATTCTATTAAAATGGGAAGAAGTGGTTGAAATAAATAGAGTGATAATACTATGATATGATCCTTAACAAAACATCAGATAGACAACAGCAAAGTAAGAGCTTTGGATTCTAAGGATTCTAAGGATTCTAAAGAAAATAGCTCTCAGATCTGGTAAGGAAGAAAAGTATATATAAATATGTGTATATGTGTTTTTGTGTAAAGTTGGGGGAATAATGATTTCAGAAGAGCCGACAGCTTTTAAAAGAAACAACTTCAAATTATTCCATTTCAGATGATGGCGTAGGGGAAGCATCAATAGATTAACTCAGCTAAATCAAATTATCTTTGCTGTCCTCAAATTCAACAGGAAAAGTTCACAAAAAATCCTAACATGAACAAATACTGAAAAGAAGTATTAAGGGGAGCATTCACATGGGACTATAGGCCTTGATGAGAAAAGAGATGTAACTATAAAGAGATTTCTAAAAATTCCACTCTATCAGTGCGTTAACAGTACCAAGAAAGAAGGTGTTATTTTGTTAGAGAATGGAGACAAATTTGGTGTGCTAACAAATAGATGTGTTTGGAGCTTTGTTTGTAACACTCCTACTTGGAAGGTTTAACCCACATCCCAAATCCCACTGTCTACTAGGAGAAGCTTACATTCCACATGATTCTTTGCATTCCATTTCACTTCAGTCTTGAGATGAAATCACAGAAGGATTTCTCTAATGTTATGCATGAAGTTCAAAGTGTGAAGACTGTTTATTACACAGAATGCTACCTCAAAATTTTAGGACCCAATGTCACTACTCATTATGTTAATTGTTACAGTCTTTATCCACTAAATACTGATACAGAAATCTAATAGGGAAAAGAAATAATCGCCTACTTTCTGCTCACGTGTCAGCTATATCAAAGTAAAAATATTCTGATTTACATCACTGAAGGAGTGTGAGGGAGGATTTGATTTTTCTGTAGGTTAGTTTCCCCCAATTCATCTTACCTCATACTCCAGGATATTACAGAAAATGTCAAAATATCCATCTTCAGTTTTGAGATTTTCTTACTTTACACATATTTTTAGTACTATCTGTCCTATGGTAACATTCAGAAGTTGAAGAAATTACAGTAACAGTGGTCTAGGCAGCAAAGAGTGCAAGAAAGCCTTGTAGCATTTCTCTGAAGTACATATTTTTTACTCATATTGCCTGTCCACACTCTCTACTGCAACAGTGCCAGGGGATGAATAAAGAAACACAGAAGAAATAGTCATTTTGACATGCAGGGGAGGATTTCCAAGACTTAGCAGCACGAAGCCATAATTATCTATGAGAGGGGAGATAGTATATTACATGCATAAACTTGTAATTGTATTTCATCAGGCATTCCCAGGTGCTGTGAGATAAGGGGTGTATCTGGATACATCAATCTAGTGAGGCTGGAAGAAAACAATCTCTCTACCATGTCCACATTATCTTAAAAGAGCAGTGACTGCTTCTCCTCCTTGCTCACCTCATTGATATGAAGTGTTGCACACAGTGTGATGTTGCTGACTCCGTGATGTATGCTGGCCTGTCCCTGCTTTGTTTATTTATTTTATCACTCACCTTCTGCAGCAAGATCAAGGGAATGGACCTCGGTAGGGGGTGCAGGGGAAGGGCACTTGGATTGCACAGGATTGACTATGGGATGTTATAGGGACAAGGTACAGGTGGGAAAAAAGAGGAATCAAAGTATCTTGGTGAAGAACAATTGGGAAAATAGAAATGTAAGTTGACAGATGAGCCAGTTATGAGAAAGCAGGCTCATCTGCTTGTCTATGCCCTGTTCCTGATCATTACTGTGTGTCTTAGCTTCTCATTAAACTGCATTTTTAGCCATTTTCCTGGGTGGGAGTCTCTATCCTGTGTGCAAAAGCATGTGTGGAGCTCAGGGATAGCCCTGGGGACCAGGAGTCAGAGCAGGCCATGTGTCCGTGGTGCCAGCAACAGGAATAAGCATGGCAACAATAATTAGTGAAGGTTCTTCCAGAAAATACAGAGAGCAGGTGATGTGGGCCTCTGAGGATGCAGCCACAGGAGGAAGTGGCAAATGAAGGTGCCAGCGTAAGGGATCTGGAGTCCAGGCCAGCTGCTGGAGTCACTAGGATCTGGGAGTGCACTGAGAAATACATTTGTGTGTGTGTGCAAGGGTGTCTGTACTGGCAGCTAACGTGGCACTATGGCCTTGAGGGTTTGCACATCCATATGCCAGCAATTGCAGACAGACAGCTACTGGTCAGACTGACAGCATGGACCTGCTGCAGCCTCCTCCCTAGCAGGATTCTGCATTTGGAAACTCCGTAACATCTACAGACCAAGGGATTAACTATTTTACCCAAACCAAGTGCTACATGTCAAGCTCAGGAGCCTTGGTTCTGTCTTCCCTGAAATGATTTTAGAGCATAAAAACATTTATTGACATATATAAAATATAGCCTTATTAAAATTAAGACTAGGTTTATATGCCTCTTATCTCTCTGTTTTTATGTATTTACACAGACAAATTATTTTATTTAAAGAAAGGACTATTGTATAACAAGACGCTCCAGGGCATGGAAGCTAAGAAGTTTAGCAGCTCAGCTGATAAATCTAGTATAATATACAGCTAAAATCCCAGAGTCATAATCTCTGGCTATTCTTGTGGGTCAGTGGCCATTTTGCCAGCACCAGATCTTCCCTTCTTCTTCTTCTCTCTTTTTTTTATGACTTTCTTCCTGAGGGATGTTAAGGAAAATAAATGGTAAGGGAGATAAAAAAAACCAAACAAAATCAAAACACTTGCCCTCACCCCAAATCTTTCCTCAGTGTTTGAATAACCTTTAAAATGTTGCTATAGAAATGACTTTCACATTGATAATATGAAAATCATTGAATTCAGAAGACTTGTAATTTACTTTGTAAAGTCAAATTCAATGCAAATATTCAAATTATATGAAGATCAAATGTAGTTTAAAATTGCATTTTTCACAGTTCAAGAAAATTTCCACTCAAAACACCCAAAAAATTAATGTCATAGCCTGAGTGCCATGTCTTAGAGATAAGCTATGTTTATTGCATGCCAGCACTCTCCTGTCTTTCAAAAGCTCTAAGAGAAGAAAAAGGAAACAAAAGTTTTAAGCACTCTGACAACATGTTTGACGTTTGATTTCTTAGCTAAATAAGAGTTTCATTACTTTCATGGGTTTCTGGAAAAATAAGATCCTGTCTTTGTTCTGTGGGAGTCCACTGAAAAAGGTCTTATTGGTAATAATTTTTTTCATGGCTCATAATGGTGGTGTCCATGTTGGAGAAATATTTATGTACAGAAGACCAAACTTTAGGGAAAATGAGACCCTTTATATAAAATAAAGAAAAAAAAGATAGAGAATTCATCAAATGATTAAGCTGAGAAAGAACCAAAGAAACAGAAACCAGATGACAATACTGGTTCTTCAGTCTGCTGCATACTTGGTACTGGGTCCTTTTTCTTGATTCACAGTTGGAAAAGCAACCAGCATGGAGAATTTAGCTTAGGTAGCTCAACAATGTCACCACTTTGGTGTTGTCTAGAATATTTATTGATGACTGCTTTGCTTGTTTGTGTGTAGTTCATCACAAAGAATAATTTCAATTGGACATTCATAATTTGTTTCCAGAATCTCATTTTTAAGCTATGAATATATTATTCTAGTGAGGTTTTGGGACTGGTTTAACCCCAGCAGGCAATTAAGTACCATGCAGCAGCTCACTCCCTCCACCTCCTCCACAGTGTGATGGGGAGGAGCATCAGGAAAAAGCTCATGGGTTGAGGTAAGAACAGTTTAATAAATTAAACAAAGCAAAACACAGATGATGATGAGGAGGGGAAGGATGATGATGAGGATGGTAATAGTTAATAGTAAATGTAATAAAAAAGGAGGGAGAGAGAGCTGAGAGAAACAAGTGATGCACAATACAATTCTCACCAGCAGCTCAGCCTGTCTGCAAGTCACAGTTGATCCCTGCGAGGTAACTCTCCTCAGTTTATATCCTGGGTAGGATGTTCTGCAGTATGGAATTTCTCTTGGCTGCTTTGGGTCACCTGTCTCAGCCATGCTCTCTCAGAGCTTCTTGTGCAGTTCCCTACTGGCAGACCACAAAATACTGAAAAGTCCTTGACAAGATAAACAAGACTAAGCAACCACCAAAACATCACTCTGTTATCAACATTATTCTCCTACTTAATATAAAACACAGCAATCTACAGCCACTAAAAAGAAAATTAATTCTATACCAGTTAAAGCCAAGAGAGGGACATACAAAACTCTATTTATTTTTCCTTCTATGATTACTTTCATAACTAATCAACATCTTCACAGCATGTAATATTTTGTACTTTTTATAACTGACAGCTATACTTTCCAAATAAGTCAACTTTTGTCTGTCATGTAAAATCTAAAATATGCTATTAAGCAATACAATGTACACAGTGGCCAGCTTTGTTGGTCATGTACTACACTGTGATTAGTGAATGCTCTTAGCAATAGAGACCTGAAAACCAACGTCTAAAAAATCTGTAAGATTTCTTGTCTGGATTTTCCTGTTATTTTCAACATTTCAGTGAGAAGAAAAGAAACTCTACACCATAATTTCATTTAGAGATATTTTCTTCCCATTTTTACAGATAATTTGCTTATTATTAACTTACAATTTAAGGTTAGATTCTGAAAATATCTTATTCTTTACTCTTTTTCAGGGAAAACAATTTATTCAATAAGAATGAATTTATTACAAACTACCCATGCTGGAGAAAATCTCAGGCAAAAACTGTTTTCATACGAACTATTCATTAAATGAGTGTGAATAATGAAGAATCTAATATAAATTGCTGTCGATTCACAGACAATTCAGTAATGGGCTGGATTTGACAAACAGCTTGTTACAAATAATTCACACCAGCAATGAATATGATCTCTCCAGCTGTATGTCTATTTGGTATTAACAGAGGTTCTTCCAGACCCATTTTTCTCCCTACATCATCTGTTTGTTTTGTTCTGTTTGTACAGTTTGCACAAAATTGCTCAGCTTGTGGTATATGGCCAGCAATTAACACCACTTAGCAGCTGTTAAATGGGGTAATTGCCTGTTGTTATCCTCGTTCAGGAGCTAATTGCTCTCAGTGTGCCACTCATAAACCCACCAGAGCACCAGGTATGATCTGCTGAAGATGATCTGGTGTGAAAGGGGCTTTACTGTCCCTCCTCAAGGATCAGTTCCGCTGGCTACTAACGCCTGCAGAGTGGAAGGACATAGAAGCACCAGTGAGGATTTCCTCTCAGGGAAACCAGGCAGTGGGTGAGCCGACGGGTGTCCGGGTTTGGTGGGCAAAAAGAACTGCAGGTAAAATCACACACAGCACTGAGTCCCTGTGTGAATGGCAGTAGTTCCTTCTCTGCCCTGGTTTGGATAGAGCAAACAGCAAAGTGCAACATCCTCTGTGACAGCAGAATTTCTGAAGGGATGGTTAACGTTTTCTTGTTTCTTTTTCTGGCTGCTATCCCAAAGACATTTTTAATGCAGATGAAACAGGTTTTCTTTTTTTTTTCCTATTAAAACCGACTGCTCAAAACCAAAACCATGCTAGTGGCAGAAAGAAATGTAATTAATTATTGAATTATCAGAATTAGGTAATGTGATTTTTTTTTTTACATTGTTTACATATGGAATACATTTAATATGCTCTTTTTGGTAAAGTATTCTTGGAACGCCAGTAATCAATAATGTGAACATATTTCAAATATATGTCCATCTTCTCTTGGTCTGCAGCTACACATAGAAAAGAAATATGCCTCCTAATACAAATGAAATATGCTTTGTAATTAATGGGGAACTTACAAGGGCAGCAGTCTGAAACAGAAGATTTGGGTTTTATTGCCCGCACATATCTCCTTGCTGCATATTGAATGCGGTTCTAGAATAAGTAATGGGAAGTGAATCATGGTGTCTTCAATGTAACTCAAATATCCTTCATGACCCTTCTGTTGGTCACTTATGCTGAGTACTTTAGAAATGCGATTGATTTTGTGTTTCCTCTATTTTAAGAAATTACTAATATTCTAATTACAAAATGTAACAATGACTTGTACCTCTTAAGAGTTGGATGAGGACTCTAGGCCTCCCATACTATTGGAAGACAGTTTTATCCATGATCTTCAGAGCTATCCATGGTAGCAGAAATACACAAAAATGGTTATTCCACTAAAAATCTCCTTGTACCTCCTCCACATTAAACTATGCACTTGCGAGATAATGGGTGCATTGGTAAAAATAAATTTTTGATAGTCTGCAAAGCATTAAAGTAAGATTTTATTCAACTTTCCCTTCAAGATAAATTAAATGACTTAGGTAAAGGTCCAGGTAAATACCTGCACTGGAGGGCTGAGATTTATTGACTCTGGTATGAGCTAACATCAAAAACAAGAGAGAAAGTTTTTGTTTACACTGATAATTGCTTTTCTTTATTGCCTCTCTGTTAATCTGACATGATTTATGAATGCTGTTTGGATGTGTGTACATGTAGCAGGGTCAAGCACCAATTTCAGTAGCTTAGCCTTTGCTTCTAATTCATGTTACCAAAGGAATGTACAAAAACAAAAAGTCAGAATCCAACAAGTCCAAAAGAAGAGTAAAGAATGTGAAGCAGCACAAATGGTTTGCAAGCTGAAATTCACAAATACTGAATGAAATTTAAATGCACCTGTTACAAGTCAATCTGTTTCACTGTGTGAATTTATACTATGACTATATGTTTACTTCTGTTAAAACGTTCTGCATCAGTAGGAGAGAAATACAGAAGTTTAGTATGAATTCACTGTTTTGACTGTGAAAATGATGTGTCCAAGCATAATGCTTCTTTCTGCAATCCTAGTTCCTAGATATTACAATCCATGCTGGGTCCTTTTGTTCTCATACAGAAAAGGGAAAGAATTACAGCTTTAATAATAACCAGCCTGCTGATCAAGAGACCTATACTGCTTTCAATACCTCATACTCAAAAAAAAGGTCTGAAACCTGGGTTTTGTCTCATACCATTTGTGCAGACATCAGAATTAGGTATGCATATATACATGTGAGATGGTGATTTCCAGAATGAAACGTCTTGATGAATCTGCCTTGATCACTGTTTTACAGATGAGTCACACCTACCATTAATATTGCCTATGACTCCCTACTTGTTTGAGTGTTAGAATAATCATCCAGAGAGGAGAGTGGGATTTTAAAGTTTTTTCCTGTACAAGAAGGCTCAAATTTACAACTTTATCCCTCTGCAAAGGCTGGTACAGGTGAGTAGTTTGATGACAGTTCTTCAGAGTTCACAGAACACCTCCCTTGGTCCAGACATTTCAGACAACATGTTCACATCCTCATGATTCTTCTCTTGCTCATTCTGGCTAGGTTCAGTACTTTCAGCCTGCTGTTTTCCACGCTCCTCCAACTTCTGGAGGAACATAATCCAGCACATACACTCTCTCAGAGGTATCAACATAATATTACCTAGTAGGATGAAAACAGCAACATTCCAACTTTTCCAGGAGCTGTTACAACCAAAATACAAAGAAGAACTTTTCTGAAGCTATTATCCAACACACAAGAATCTATTGCTCTAGGCAAAAGCCCGATATTCCTATAGCTGTTATAAATAATCTCAAAGGGAAACATGCCAAAGATTTCCCACTAAATAGACTACCTGAAGACCCATGAACCTTCAAAGAACAAAAAGCCAGTAATCAACTGAGTTTTGGATATAATACAGAATTGAGAAAAAGAAAAGACAACCATTGCAGATCAATTTTCTCATTTGATTTTGGGTTTTTAAAGTGACCTCTTTTTTTTTTTTTAATGATCATTTAATTTTTCAGTTTTACAGTACTGTTTGTGACATGGAAAGGCAAGAAACAACTTTCCACAAATCTACCTGTGTTTCACACAACATTTTAATTCTATTTCATTAAGACCACTGAAATTCAAACAGTTATCAACAGTTTGAATCCAAATGGTAGTTCTATGTTTGTAATTGTTATTATTAGTCCTTCTTCCAAAGCACATCAAATTATAGTTCAGCCTACTATGGCAGGATCAGCATCCAGTAGACAGCAGTAATGTGGACTTCATACTTCTCTTAATAGTAAGTAGAAAGTAAAACAAGATACTGTTAAAATAATTTGTCTGGCAACTGCAAATATAAAACAAGGGGCCAAAGGAAAAATACAAATAAATTCAGTGAAATGACATGTTTTCCTGTGGAGGATGACTACTCTTGAGAAATAAATGACTAGCTAAGAAATTATCGTTTCTATTAGAAAATGGTTTGGAAAATTTCTCATTTTCTCATTGGCTTGTTGCTAAACCAAGAGTTTGTTAGAGAGATAATTTAGTTTTTCTGTATACTAATGACTAAATAGAATATATTTCAATACACCCTTATTTTTTTTTCCAAAATATCATAGGCACACATATAGAAAAAATGGTGTTTCAGTTCAAATAATAAAAAGGTCATTAAACCTATGATACCTGCTAGTCTAGTATATTAAGTTTTGACTGGTGTTCTTAATCTTGTCCTGTAGAAAAAAAGAAAGACAGAAATCTAATTATCAACAGCTGAAATGTGTCCTATAGAGTTATATCTGCCTTGCATTACAAAAATTTCTTTTGTCATACCATGTGCAATGGAGACAATTACTCTGTGCCAAATATTGGCATTTCAACTGATCACTAAACCCACCATGTTATTAAAGTTATCTTCTTTTATATCATGAAACAAAACTGAAGGGGATTTCCGTATGGAGGGTGCCTGTGGGACATGAGACATGGACTTCTCTCTGTAACACCTTGTGGGAAGCAATCCTGCACCAGATCGTGGTAAAGGCTCATCAATATTCTCTGCTGTGGAAGAGCAAGGGCTGCTGTCATTTTAGCAGAAATCTTGTCAGACACTGGACACTCTTCTTGCCTTGAGATACATAAATTGGTTACTGCTATCATATTTCCATAGCAAGTGAGCAGATATAGGACGGGGTGGTAAGGATATGCTTTCACTTGCTTTCAGCTGCCAGGCCTGATAGCTCCAGGAATTTCTGTTGTCTAGCTACCTTTTCTTATTCTTGTACTTCCCTTTCAGTCATTTCGGTAATTGTGAAAACGCATTGGAAGAAGCAAATAGTTACCCTGCATCTGTTTACTGATCTCCTTAATTCTCCAGTTCTTAGAATCTCTGTAAGATCTGAATGCAATAGACTGTTGAAGTTCTTGTCATCGTGAAATATGTCTGGAACAAAGATACCAAGCTGCAGTTTTAAAACATCTGTTTGCAGTTCCAAAACGTGCTTTAGACAATGGAGAGACAGCTGTTTTTCTGGAAAAGATCTTTGCTTTAATGAAGAACGATTTTCAAGATACTTCCAAATCTTAAAACTCTTCTTTTTTCCAGTAAAAACAAATATGACCCAAGAAATTTGTAATAGCTCTGCACAAGTCTCTGAAGCAAGGTCTGTAAAAACTCATTGGAAGTATTTTTCTTGCTCAGCCATAGAAATAGCTACGAAGAAATAGAACTCAGTGCCTCCTACCACTCTCATTACACTGAGAACATTATAGAATGATTAGTTTTTTATTATTTTCCCATTAAGCATTTCTTCTTTTTTTCTCTTGGCTTGTCTTGCATCCAGTCCTTGCCTTACACTTCCCAAATCTAGGAGATGTTGGACAGGTGCTGAGAAGAAATTAAATTCTTTTCCGCATAGAGCTCAATTAGAGCATGTAATTTATTGCCACAAGTTGTTATGAGGGCCAAAATATAAATGAGTTTAAAAAAGTGGCTGGACCTGTGCACAAAGAGTAGATCTTTAGTGGCTGATAAACATGATCATAAGGATGTAACCTCTGCCTTGGAAAAGTCCCTGCACAGTAATTATGGAAATTTGGGAGCTCTGTGAGGAAAGAACTGCTTGCTCTAAGCTTTATCCTGCTCAGGGTTTTTTATTGGTTTGGTTGAGGGTTTTGTTTATTTGTTTGTGTTTTTGTAATTTTTTCCAATTGGACTCCTTAGTAGGGTTTAATGTAAATTCTTTGTGACTCTATATAGCAGCTCTCATTCTTCTTCAGATATTTCCTGTGTTAGATACAACCTAGTTAATTTATAGCTGCAAGACCATACTCTAAGTTTAAGAATGGAAAAATAAAGGAATGCAATGGTGTCAGTATACTCTTTACAGTAAATTTTTGTTAAGCATGTCAGTAATTTTTTTCAGTCTCTTCTTTCTGAAGTTCCTTATGCATTAATCCAGTTAGCTTAATTAATCCTGTCTTAGCTTAATACAGACAGAATGAAATTTTGATTCTCTAATTATTATTATTATTATTTTCTGGTCAAAAATACTTTACTTGCTAATACTTGGTTTTATGATACTGAAATTAAATGCAATAGGCATCTAGCAGAAAACTTCTGAACAGACACATTTGTTTGATTTGGGTTTTTTACCCCAGTAAGATTGGGTATTTTCTAACTAATTTTCTATAAATTATAAGAAATAAAGCACATATTTTGGCATATTTTGTGCTGGCATTTACTTTATATTCTTTTTCATTTAGTATCTGAATAATCTGTAACTAATATTCATGTTACCATTGCAGATATAAAATATTAATAACTATTTGGTGGTGAATTACACACAAGATAACTTTGTAACTAATTACAAGCAAGAGAAAGTGACATTACATCACATCACTATCACAGACATCTTCTTTGAAATCTACTGCTGTGCATTAATAACTGCTAAATTTAAATGCTTAATATGTTCAGATGTATTTTAAGGATTAAGTGGCACCTTTTTATTTTTGTCTCCTGATTTTAGCCCAGTAGAATGAGATTCCTCCCACACACATGTGCTTGTAGTTGTATATGCAGATGCATCTTGTCAAAAATACTCCTGTAGGGCCTGAAATTAGACAGTAAGTCCACTAAACACTTACACAGAAGCAGCCTAAAGAGACTGATGTTTTAGCCATTTAAATCTTGACTAATCTGGGCAGTGAGATATCTGGATTTTTCAAAAAGTACCAAGTAGCCATCAGGTTTCTCTTTGTCCCTATTAGTCAGATAACCATCTTCAAAAAGGCTCATTCTAATGCTTCCTTTAAATCTTTTGCTGTTAATGTACTTTGAAAACGCTTCTTGTTGGATGACACAACAATGGCTAATTTCACTCTAACTGAGCATTGACCTTTTGCATCTTATTCCTGCATCTACAAAACAGAGATCTGTACTCTTTTTGGAAAGCCTGACCTTGCTTCCAGAGTTCATGCAATTCTTTTCCTCTTGATCTCAACAGGGAGTTTCATATTCAGTTAACCTGGTCTTCTACCCTGCTTGCTTGACTTATGACACAGTGGAGTTGTTGCTCATGTTGGTCTATAATGTGGTTCTTAAATACTTACCAGCACTCTTGAACTCCTAAACTTTCAAAAGCAGATTCCTGTAGTACTCTGTTAAGTAGCTTCTTGAATATCTTTAAGTTTGCTCTCCTGAAGTCTAGGGTAATAACTCTGCTGTCCTTTTTTTTTTTTTATTAGTGACAGCAAACTGGAACAGACTGCCAATAGATGTCAGTAGTCTCCCTCACTCGAGATATTCTGGATAGTCTGGACACGATTCTCTGCCCTGTGCTCTAGGACGACCCTGCTTGAGCAGGGAAGTTGTACTGTGATCCCTTCTCACCTGACCAATTCTGTGATTTCACCAAAAATATTAGACTTGACCATTTCATGAACACTGCGGTCAAGGCAGTCACCTACCATCACTCCTCCCATGACTGGGTTTCAGATTCACTAAAACTAGTACAATATAAATTTAGATAGAATATCCTTTGGGGAAGAAGTCTCTGAAATACTAATCATCAGAGTCCATCATAAATCAATATTCTTAGCATGCCTATTTCTTAAACAAGGCTAGTTCCCTGTTTTCCCACCAGGATCCCATGCTGTATCAGTTCTATAGCACTAGAAGTTTCTCCCTGACAGATTCCTGTTTAAAAAATAGCGCTGTGTTTATACCACAAGTGACAAGTGTAAAAAGCTTTATTATATTATTTCTAGCAAAATTACGTAACATAAAATTATGGTTATTCCGAGTCAGAAAAGCAGTTCTGGGAGTAAATCAATCTTGCAATTTGACACAGAGATACTGAGCTAGCCTGAAGAGTTCAAGTGGTCTACCGTGGTAGGAGAGAGTTCATTGAAGGTTAGTGTGCCCTGTTGAGAGAAGGTGTTTCAAGTGTTGACTAAATCACTATGCCTTTTTTCCTTACTCAGTATGCCTAGAGCTTTGCAGGAAAAGGAGAAACAATATACCTTCAGTCCAGTTCTTCAGCATTAACACTTTCTGTCTCATACTGCCTATATTCACAGATAAAAATCCTTTAAATGCTGCCCATCCTACATGCTCAAACACAGTGGAAACAGACAGGCACGGAAATTCAACATCAGAAAACGGCTTTCCTGTTCAGGGTCAGAATCACATTTTATTGTGTCCTTTCCGAATGACCCGAATGGAGTGCCGAGCTCAAGAGACCACTATATACTGCCAATATAGAAGAAGAGTAGAAAATAAGTATTATCTAGCATTGTCTGTCAGTGTTTTGCCTGGTTCTTGCTAGGCTATGAAGTGGAGAAGAAATAATCTTTTACTGTGGAGTGGAGTAACTTTATTTTTAAGTGGAGAAAATTAACATCTTTTCTTTGCTACCCTTTGATATGTTTGTCAGGAAAAGCTGAGGTGTGTAGTCACTGCAATATGTTGGTCAGTGTACTTGTAGAATGGATTCAGGGCGTAGCCACTTTCAAGTCATTTTTGAAAATGTTTTCACTTCAACATATTTCTCCAAGGCTTCAAAGGACATTTTATTTGTTCTTAAGGAGTACTCACAAGGTCTAACTTCAGTGTTTAAGTACAGCAACTTTCGAGTCCTGCTGTCAAAGGAAAGGAACGAGTTCCACTTGCATGCAGCTGAGTTAGTTTCTAGCTGTAGCTCACCCAAAGAGAAACCTTTTTCTCCACTGACTGAAGAGGGAAACTGAAGCGACTCATCTGTAAACGTAGGGCTCTGATGGATGAGTTCTGAGAGCTTGCCTTAGAATGGTACACCCACCTCTCTATCTTGCTCTCACTTGATGGACTCTGGACCTGCTCATTAATCAATTTCTGAACCTCTCAGCTTCTTACAGCAAGATATCACTGATACCACCTTTCCTCAAGACATCCTGCTATAAACTACAGATGCTGATTGATGGGTGGAAATGGATTAACTCAGATCAGTGGCCGTCTTCCATCTGTGTTCTGCCCTTGCTGCAGGGACATCTGAAATGGACATTAATCAAATCTTGCGTAACAAGAGTTTATGGTGTAATTTTCTGAGGGAAAAAACCTAACTGAATTTAGCCTGCAATCAGGAGGTCATTGACAAAGAACTCAGAAATCTCTGCAGCAGTTAGTTAGAGTGGACAGGACAGGGTAGCAGCTTCATTGGTTCTCTCAAGAAACAGTATTCTTGATTGCCAAGAAAACTTTTAGCTACCTAAGACAGATGTCTAATATCAGAGTGCAAATAGCTTCTTTAACATCTCTAATCAGTTTCTTTCTGAGACTGCATGCACATGTACTATCAGTTCCTGTCATGATGTACACTTGTTCTACAAGAGTAACACTGAGCTCTTTGATTTCTTATGCAAGGGTTATGAAAGAGTTATGAGACAACCATGGCAAGTGGCAGTCATAGCATGGCTAAAGGACTGAAAATTTTTAAAACCTTGTGCTTTGTATGCTTTCATTTGGTACTTTTAAGCCAAACATTCAACATCACAAACATACACTTGCATACCTGATAAATAAGTTGCAAGTTTCCTATTTTAAATTTAAATAATATTAAATAAGCCATGAAATGTGGTGAATTCCAGTGAATAACATTTTAATTTCAGTGGGTTTTTAAATATGGGGGAAAATCAGTTTTGCATCTGATGACCTAGCCTCAGAATCAAACTTCAAATCTTCATTATCTTTGTCTGAGGCTAATTTTTTTTTTCTGAGTAGTGTTTTAATTATGCAAAGACTAATGAAGGAATATATTAAAATAATTTTGAAACTAAAATGTAAAGAGGGAAAATCTCATAAACATATATATTGACCTTAGATAATTTTTGAGTATCTATACACTAGGAAGATTAAAATGGAGTTGCTTATGAGCAAATGATTATGAGCTGTTAATTTAAAGGCAGGAATGTGAAATTGCCATTTTGATTGAATATTTTAAGAATGTGTTTTAAATGGATTCCATTAGGCTTTGTGCTCAGTCATCAGTGAGCTGTACCACTCGTGCAGCTTGTTCTGTTCCTGTGAAATATTAAAGCAATTTGAAGACCCATTGTGCTGTGATTGATACTGACGTACATACATGTGCTCATCTTGTAATGGTGGAATCAGAGACTGGATTATATTGAATAGAGAATTTAGAGATGACAGCATGTTTATTGGTCTGATGTCAGGAATCCGTACTGAGATGAAGAGTCCATCAAAAGATATGACAGTTAAAAAAAAAAGCCAAAAATAAGGTCAATGTTTCAGAGAAGTGATGAGATTCATCTCACTTATTCACTTCTCTCAAGAGCTAGGTTAGTCATTGATCCATCTTTCCTATGCCCTGGACATCTAACATAATTTATTTAAACTGCTCATAAATGATGCTTGTTTCTTTGCTTTACCGTGGAAATCTAGATGACTAGATAAATTTGAATTCTTTTTTTTTTTTTTTTGTGTGTGCTTACAGCTGGTGATCTAAATCTAAATTTCATTTTGCATTTGATCTGAGAAATATTTGCTCTATTTAACTGTATCAGTCATTTACAAGTAATTTTGGACACAATAAAAGCTACTTGAAAAAAAAAAGGAGAAAGAAAAGTAAAAGAAAGATGTTATCTGTCTTTCCTCAGTACAATGGGGTAAGTTTGAGGTTTTGCATTTTTTAATTTGGTGTTTCGCTTCTTGCATTTCTGAATGATTTAATTTAGTTTTGCTTACTCTACAGTATTTAGCTACATGCTAATGCTTCAGAAAAAATACATATTTAAAGTATTGTGTGCCTGAAGAAAGGATATAAAGCAAATACTTTCATTCTATTGTTTTAATTTTAACTAGACCAAAGTGTGAAATGACAAAACTAACAGCTCTTTCAGAAATGACATTTTCCAGCTGTCATTTCTTTATCATAGCAGAAGGTGCTATGGCCTCATTTTGGCTCCCAGTGCTGGATCCAGGCTTTCTCAAAAATGCCGAACTTTCTCAGTGAGCTGCCAAGAGTTTGCCCTAACATCTGGGCGATATTCAGAAAACCATATTTGCTGTCAGTAAAACCTCTAGAAAATCAAAGAAAAAAGAAGAAAATGTTGAATGCTTCTAAAAATATCTTTTCAGGTATTGAGGGAGCCCGATGATGAAAATGGTCAGTTTTATGTTCATCTTAATGTCAGGAGACATAACAACATATTTTACCTTCCATGTGTCAGGAGCAAGGTGGGACTAAAATTCCTAAAATATCTTTTCTCTCTAGTTCTCCAGTAGATTTGTGCCTGTATAAGGCAAACCAATATATAATTGCCTAAAGGAGAGTTAATGCACTCAAGTCCACAAGTAAGGAAACTGGTAATGAAACGGCAAGAAAAAAAAAAAATAAACAGGTAGAAATTAAATGTAAATTACTTATCACTGGTGATGAACAGCCTGCTGCAGTGTTCCCTCTAAACAGCTTTATGATGGAGCTTCATAAATGTGTATAGAGAATTTTTTATGTAACTCTGTCACTATCCTGGATGTGGTGTTTGTCTCAGTCCTTGTGTCATAAACATTTGAAGGAGTAGATTTGGGTCTAGTTCTAGAAGGAATGTGGTAACATGAGTTTGGATTTCTGCTGCTTTGTTTGGGTTTTTTATATGTGTGTTTTTGTGGGTTTTTTTGGTTTTGTTTTCTTTTTTTTACAGTTGGATTCAATTATCTTAAAAGTCTTTTGCAAACTCAATGATTCTTTGATTCTAAACCACTTCAGGAAGGGAGGTAGTGTCTGCTGCCTACTGTACCTGTGCTACACTCAAAGAGGGGTGCATGTGCTGCCCTTCTCACTGCTGGCTGAAGGGTCTGGACATCCTGGGCCCTGGGGACCTGAGGGACCTCCCAGCATTAACAGTCTTGGCTCTCAGGCTGCCACATCTGAGCAGCTCTGCACCATCCATCAGCAACAGGCAAGGACAGTCTGCCTCTCCAGGGTTTACTGATCTGATCTTCATCCTTTCAGTTGCAAAATTTAACTGCCTATACTACTTAGAAACCCTGAACTAGATCTTCTTATATTAGCATTAAAAATGTTTCAAAAAAATTCTTTGTGAATCATTTTTTATACTAGGCTAAAATAAATTATTACCTTCCTTCTTCTGTTTTAGGAGTGAATTATATCATGTAATTGATTACTTAAGAAGTATTTATATACTGGTTCTGGATGTGCTGGAGTTAACTTTCCTCATAGCAGCCCATAATAATAAATAACAAACTAGTAATAAACTGCTTTTATCTCAGCTTCTGAGCTTCTCCATCATATTTTCTTCCCCTGTCCCACTGAGAAGGAGGAGTGGGAAAGTCTTTGGGTGGGGGTCTGACAGCCAGCCTAGGTCAACCTCCCTTGCTCTAATGTTTAATAACTACAGAAAATTTTCAAGTGGCTTACAGCAGTTCCATGTGCTGTATACAATAAAGATGTACATCTCTCCTTCCTGCCTGCTCTTATTTTAACTCTGTGTGAAAATTATATCACTTGCTTTTTTGGATCATGCCTACAAAAAACCTTAGAGCCCATTACTAAAATTTTATAATTAAAGAAAATCTGTACTCCATGATTACTGATAAAAGCACAACTAAATGTCCATTCAGTTATTTAGAAACCATCAATAAAAATAGATATTTAAAATGGAAAAAATATGGATAAACAGAGGTGACTCTTAGCTATTAAATTTCAGAAGATCAAGATAGTCTACCATCTATGTCTCAGGTTTCCTTGAATAGTTTATAGAAAAAATGAAGATGTATTTTGCTTTAGATTCTTTAGTCACATTTTATCTTTTTTTTTTTTTTTTTAATTATGGTTATATATTTGATGACTAGTTTTATTTATGTTTCAAAAGATAATAATTCTTCTGTGTTTTAAGACTTAAAAATCAGTTTTAAATATATTAGAATAACATTTTAAATATGCATGTCTACATAAATATTTTTCAGTATTAAAAAAAACCAAAAGATTAAAATCCACAGAATCTCATCGGTAGGTCTAACAAGGAATCGGGAGCCTATGGCAAAAACTGTGAGACTGAAAACATCTATTTATCTGGAGGTATTCAAAATACACAGACACTCCTCCTGCCCCCCTGCTCCCCAAATAAGAAATAATTCAGTTTGAAAGTTAGTCTTTGGGCACCCAGGTAACTCAAGAAGACAGAAAATTTCACTGTTACATGTAGTACAGTAGGTTAAGAGTAGCTTGCTACAGGTCACAATCAACTCTAGCAGAGCTATTGTGTATGTTGGGCACTTCACAATTATGCTTTAGTTAAAACTTTGTTATTTTCTGTCTTTGAGATGATAACAGTAGCATTCCTATGGCCTTTACAGTAGGTGCAAAGTAGATAAGAGAAATAATTTTCCATTATAGAGAAATGCTGCTAAGATGGAGGAAACATTACCTTTAATTCATCTCTGGACTTACACCACAGACTTAAACTGCAAATGTCTTTGGAGCTCAAGCAGTCATAAAGTCTGACCTTCACTCACAGTGATAAAATTAACTCTATTGCTTTTAGTCTGCTAATGGCAGAGGTTAAGAAAAAGCATTTACATTGCAAGTCTGAGCCCCCTTGTATTTTCCAGAGTATTTTCATGTGAAAGTCTTTCAACCCTACCTCTGCCATTGCTGCAAGTAAGCAACTTGTCAAGCTTCTGAGAACCTTGTGAAGCTTCTCTTTTCTTCCTATGAGAGATGGACTTCAGCCACTGTGCTGCACTACAGGCTACTGCAAGCCTCAGATGCAATTTTATCTTCATAGAGACCTTCAGCTGGGCACTGCACTAGCCACTGACAGCTGGAAAGGAGGTCTTTAGGAACAGGTCACACTTCAATGCTTCATTCCAGCTTCCTGTGTCCAGCAGGAGTGTTTTTT